>JAVSBU010365149.1:0-16272 GCA_033118015.1 Loricariichthys derbyi
ATCATATATATTAATATAGTCTTAGATTTGTGAATAAAATGTACATTAGTTTTAATCATGTTTTAGTCATTAAATTATTGTTAGTCAATTAATTATTTTATTGATTTAATTTATTATTTATTATACCTTGACCAACCAGTCTATCAGACGTCTTGTGGACGTCGCTGGTCACAACACTGCTTCCATTCCACACGTGATCTTGCCAGTCTTCTCCACAAGGTTCCCATCCGTTTTCTAATCTTATCTTCCCATCTAATTGGAGGCCTTTCGACTGGTCACTTCTGTTTATTTGATTACCACTCAGCAACTGCGTGGGTCCACCGATGGTCAGTGAACCGTGCGACATGACCAGCCCACCTGAGTTTGGCCTGCTGATATTCTGTGACCACGTCTTTTACACCGCTCCTTAGTCTGATATTATTTATTATAATTATTTTAATTATTTAATTTAATTATTTTTAGATAATTCAAGAAAAAATAAATAGTGATGAATTTTTAAATGTTTTATTATTACAGATGTATTACTTATTACTAGCTTTTATAAACAACAGCTTAAAGCTACATTACACTTAATAACATCCTAAATGATGAGAGCAGATTTACAGCCTGTAAGTTACAGAGTGAAATGGGTTCCGTCCCAAACGCAGGTGCTTAAAACTGTTCTTCATGCTGATCACCAAAGAGCTGGTGTAGGGTGTAGGGAGCGATTTGGGACGGGGCCATGGCAAACCCTAATATCAGAAGTGCACAGAGTGAGGAAGTTATAACACACAGATAAATTAAACGTGATAAAAAGATTTGGGAGTTTATTGTTTCTTTTTTATTCGTTTGATGAAATTTATAATACATTTTGTCGTAGGTTGTGTTTTCAAAAAACTTTTTTAGTCCTTGTCTCATTTTCATTGGACAAAAACAGGTTGTAGACAGATATTTTTTGTCAGAGTGCAGACTTTATTTAGATGTGTAGACAAAGGACAGATTTATTCTGTTTTTATGATATTTAATAATGATAGAAAAAAGTTTCATTTATAATTAAGGTTACTTAAGACAGAAGCACCAAAGACTGAGACTCAGCACCAGAACCCCAGTCTGTAATAACTGAGCTCCCACAGAACAGTCAGTGTCCTCTGGGGACGGATTTAGAGTAATAATAACAACAATAATTCTAACAACTTAATGACACTATACAGAGATAGTTAGAACTCTCTCAATTAACCATACTTTATAAGATTATTTCTATGCACTGAGGATTAGCATCAATCAACGGATAAGGTGTGGTGTGCCTAAAAAAGGGCGTGGCAGATCCATTACAGAATAATGCACAGTGAGTAAAGAGAACGACACTCAACCTGAGTGTAGGATTAAACATAATGATATAATAATAATAATAATAATAATAATAATAATAATAATAATAATATCCTGCTACAAACTCTGAATTACCAAAGGGAGGAAACATAATCAGTGTAAAATATATCAAACTAAATAAAGGATTCATCTTAATATTGGCAGGTGGTAAATACATGTATAAATACTGTATAAATGTACTTAATGTATTCTGTATTTTACCTGCTTAGTTCTGTAACTTAGTACCTTTTTTACTCACTACATTTAATTCTTAAAATAGACTCATTACTGTAGTCATTATAAATCTATTTAGACTGTTTAATGTATTTTATCTTTCTTTTTTGTTTTACATATACACATATAATTGTGCTAAATATCACACTTTGCTGCATTACTGAATTTAGCAGCGTTTATTTTAAAAATACAAAGCATTTTTTATGTTTTATATATTATATTATATTTTATATAGTATACTATAGTATTGTATGTAAAGAATTTAGATTATAGATATACATTTTGTACTTTTTTGGGATTTTTGCAGATGATTTATGTCCTTTTAGCAGTTATGTCTCTTCAGTAAAAAAAAAAAAAAATAAAAAAAAAAATCCTGCTTCAAATATGGAGTTTCTAAATAAACACTTTCACTTTTTTAAGTACGTTTACCAGTGTGTTCCTTGTAGGTAAGTATTTTATTTCATATTTGTAGTACTTTTACTAAAGTAAAGAATTTTTACTGTCTTTGTTGGATCAGATCATGCAAAGGCTGAAGGGGTTAAATCCTGCACACCTGTCTGATGGGAGGAGTCACATCATAGTCACTGAGGACAGGTGATCATGGCTTTCTCAATAACATCAAGCTCTCTGCCTTCTGCTGTCACGTTTAGAAACGAGAGGCAGGTGGATTTTTAATACAGGAATAATGTTTTATAAATAATAGAGTTTGGACTGTTATGCTTTGGAATAGTTAAGTGGATTCTTTCATGCGTCGAGAGGTTTCAGCCGGTGTTCTTTGATAAGGTCAGTACTGCACTGTTTGGAGTCCATACTGGATGTTTTCATAGGGAAATAGATAAAGGTTATGGCATGCAATAGTAGATCTGTAAACCTCAAACAGGGATCCTTTTTAACCTTCTAACCCTCCTCCTTTTGATGTGTATGGGAAGTAAATGAGTTCCTCTTCCAGCAGCTTTTATAAAAATAAAGTTTAACCTCTTTATTATTGTAGCAGTGGATTTTCAGACCTGATTTATGAAGGTCACTGTCTGGATTCTCATATGGATGAAGGACTAAGTGAATTCAGCTAAGACACTAAGCTTCTATAGGAGCAGTGACTTGTAAACATTTTAAGATTAAGTTTAGGTTCTTAAAGGATAAAAGTGCAGTTTATGAGCTTAGATGTTATTTATTGATTGATTCACACTCACACCATTCATTTAGAGTCACCAGTTTACCGCTAACAACTCGCACCACCATGCTGCACCCCTCTGTTGGTGTGTGTATGAAACATGTTTCAGCTATTACATCACATTCTTCCTTTGAGAGTCAGACACCACAAACATCAGCATTTTGCCTCAATGTGACGGATCCAGTTTCAGTTCCTGTGGGTTCTGGTGAAAAGTGACGTAAGAAGATAAGTGATGATTCATTTCATTCAGTAAATGAAGTAAAAGATGAATGTCAGATCTCTCTAAGTTCTGCTGTTCCAGCAGCTCCACTTCAGTTCAGCTTGGTCTCTTAAAGCCTGAGCTCACACTTACATTTTGAAAGAACGTTATAAAGCTAAACCAATCTGGCTCAGATTTAGAAGGTCATAATACAGCAATAAACCACGAGCAGCCAGAGATTAACGTATGGAATCCCACGGATATTTATCTCATTATAACATCAGAAAACCTGGGTAAGATCCAGTCCGAAACCAATAACCAATAAATCTATTATTATTAATAGGGCTGTGGATTTATTATAATTAACTAGTTAATGTGGTGGTTTTTACATGTGCACTATATGAAAACTCATTTGCTTATGTGTTTGATTAATATTAATGATATAATATTTCAGTATATAGTATATTGTTTGATTAGTAGTTAATAGTACATAGTGTAATAATATATGCTAATATTAATATTGAAGTCCATTTATTCTATACAGTTCTATGTGAGTGTAATGCTCTGTCATCCACAAGGCCTTAAAAATAACGATCAAAACATCATCTATTTCATTCCCAGTGACCCTGGAAAATATCAGACCTTTGAATTGTATTGGCTATGTACGGCAAAACCACTAGACAAAACGAAAGTCTAAGGCCTGGAAAACAGACGTGGCACAATGAATCCTCCATATTGGCAGAAGTGGCATATTGAACCGTCCATTTTGATTTGGGCAGTGGAAATTGCTAATTTTTTGGCTGAACATCCCAGGTTCAGACCTATAGGTGAAGTGAGTGGAGAAACGGCCTAAAAGTAAACTCATTGGTGAAATGTTGATTTGAATATTCTAAACAAAGATATTTGTACTAACTAAACCAATGAAGAGGTTCCATTTGGATGTGACCCTTTGTTGAGTGTTATTGCTGTATCTCTGACATAATATAATAAACTGATTGTATGCTGTTCTACTAGAATTTGGGTCTAGAACTGAATTATTCAATTAATTATTTCTCTTTAAGGCTGCAGAGGCCTACTACATTAATCACACATTTTGCTGTAAATAATCACAATTAATCGCATATTTCTTATTAAAACTATAATGCATATTTCAATGTAAAATCACAGATTTAATTTAGCATAAATATACTTTTAAAACGATTTCAAACGCAGTTTGTAACTGTGAAGATGAACCACAGATTTAAAATAAAGCATAAAACATCGTATTTTACTGATTAGCTGGACACGCAGAATTTCTCACATGCACTTACAGAAATAAAAATAAAACTTAGACCTGTAATTTAAAGTTTCTGTTAACATTATTAAAAGATTTTATTAGCAGTTTGTCCTTGGTTTTATGTGACCATGCCACCCCTTAGTTTTCTCATATAGTTACAGGAGTTTGCATGTTCTCCTCATAATCATGTGGGTGTCCTCAGGTTTCAGCCCACATTCCACAGACATGTCTTAGGTTAAATGGTGTCTCTAAAAGACCCTAGTGTAAGTGAGTGTGTTTGGCGTCCTGTCTAAGGTTGTTCCTGCCTTAAACCCTGTGCTACCAGCTAGGCACCGGCACCACTGTGACCCTGATTGAGATGAAGCTGGTATGAAAAGTAATGAATGAATGAATATTGAGCATCTATTTAACTCCATTTCCAGTCTAACATAATTGTACTTTAACTAAAATAACATCAGACATTCATTTTATAAGTTCATATCAGTCTTTTTTTTTACTTGCATGTTTATATATATAATCATCTTATAGATATGGGGTGTGCAGAGTAAAGGTTTCTTTTGTCTTTTTAAAAACTTTAACAGCATAAAAACATAATTTATGTTCAATAATCTTTTAATAGGGATTAAAGAAGGATTTATTCAGACTGAAACGCACCAAACACTCACATACGAAGTTTAAAACTGATTAAAAAACACAGGTAGAACAAATCTCTCTGTCTCTCTTTCCACCAGGTCTTCCAAAATCGAATAAAATCAGGACTGAACTTTGAACGCTTACGTCCGAAGAGATAAATAAAGATGTGGCTCTAAAGCTTAATGGCTAAGAGAGCAGGATTATGATGACAAACGCAGCCATGGAGGCACAGCAAGGTAACGGAATCTCGTTGTTTCAAAACTGTTGGTGTTTGTTAATCCAAACTGAACAAATTCCTACTTTTTGAGCCAGAAATAAATTGCAATAAATCCTTTAATGCATTTCTGCTTTGTAAATATTGATTATAAAACAGAAATGACCAGTTTGAATGCTGCAGGTAACTCACACAAACCATCACTAAGGTTTAAACGTAAGCTGAAACGTCTATTGTTCTGCAACCAAACCCATAAATACACTGCATTTGCATACCAACTTTATCTCATGGCCTCAGACAGAGACTCTACAAAAGCTGTGGATAATTTACAAAGTGAAAGTAAAAGTCCTCTTCTGACCTCACTCTTCCTGGTCAGGGTCATAGGATTGTCCAAGGAAAACAAGTCATAAAGATCTCCTGATCTCTGTCAATGTTCCATAGGCAAAGAAGAATGTGATTTTTAATTAATTCTCTCCTGAGCCAAAATCCCTCAATAAAGACTCACACCATGATCAAATCAGCCAGCATCTTCATTCTCAGTGTAGCTGATGAAAACACCTGATGTGTTTTTATAGAGTCTCATTTTGTCAAGTTTATTATTTTATGGTTCTGCACTTAACAATTCTCCCCTAAAACATTCTCCTAAAGTGTCTGGGTTTGCAAGTGATGAAATTTTCTGCTTTTTCAATCTAAAATCTATTTGTCCCCCTTTTGTCTCAGTCTAATTCTCCTTAGATTTGAAGGCCAAGCCTGGGGTTTGAACTCAGGTTTTTAGGAACCACTCCTAAGTGGCTAATGGATATCAGGCCTTAACCATTTAGCTTTCTCTCTAAAATTTAGTTGGCAGTTAAGAATTTGTCATGTTTTTTGCCCGTACAGGAGAGCATTCAGAAGAGGATAACCTGAGACACTCAAGAAAGTCACAGAAGATGTCCAGAGGAATGTCTAAAGAGGAATTAGAAATCTACGAAGCCCTCTTCAGTCCAACGAAACCAGCCTTTGACTGGGAGTCACAGTTTTACCAAAAAATTACTTTAGGGAAGTTGCAAGAACTGTTAACCACCAGGCCTCACGAGTACAAACAATGCAAGCTCAAGATGGAACGACACGACAGGGCTTACGCCAGACCTCTTGATGACCCAAATGTTCTCATTATCATTAACGGATGTGATAATATAGGCCGATCTTTTCCCGACGATGAGGTCTGCGTTAAGATCAACAGTCACGAAGACCAGGACAATGAAGAGGACGACGTATTGACAGGGAAGGTCGTTGGGTTGATGCAAAGGTCTGAGGAATGTTGTATCTTCATCTGCAGGATGGAAGGCCATGAACAAAACCTCGTTACGCCCGTGAATAGAAAAATGAGCAGGATACGAATCATCCAAGATGTGCCAAACAAAATCGACCTACGTACGTACGAGCACAGGACTCAAACCTGGTGCACAGAGGACTTGGTGGACATCGCCGAGGATCAGCTGTTAGTCGTCAAGGTGCTGAAATGGGAGATGAATTGCAAGTATCCTCTGGGAGTTGTCACAAAAGTTATTCCACATACAGATTATCTGGAGGTAAAGTATGAAATAGAGGTGGCCAAGAAAGGCACCCCCCCGTCATTTGATGCCATTTCATGCATGAGCAACAGTGACGAGAATCGGGAGGATCTACGAGATATCTGGACTTTCACCATAGATCAGGATAAGGCTGAGGATCTGGACGATGCCATTAGTGTGGTTGAAATGGGGAATAAATATATGATTGCTATTCATACAACAGATGTCGCAAGCCACGTCAGAAAAGACAGTAACGAGGATAAATACGCGAGGCATCACGGCAAAACCTTTTATCCTCCGAGGGATCTTAAGGTCCAGCCGGCTTTTATGTTCTCAAGAGAGCTAAGTTCTGAATGCTTAAGCTTACTCCCTGGAAGAGAACGGAATGCTATATCGTTGAAAGCAGTCGTGAACAAGGCCACCAACACAATCGAATCCACCGATCTCACTCTGTCACAGATCAAGTCAGACAGACGGTTCTCATACAATCAGGCAGACAGAATTATTGCAGAACACCTGGACAGTGCTTCACCCCCAACATTTGACAGTATGGAAGGCTGCGTCGCTGTGGCCTATCGATTTACCGAGATGCACAGGCGCTTCCGATTGCAGGGAAGCTTTAGCTCTGGACAAATGAAAGGAGAGAGCAGGTCACACTGCATGGTGGAAGAGCTAATGATCTTCTACAACAGTGAAGTGGCTGAAAAACTCATCTCCAGCCAACAAACAGAGGATCTCACCCCACTCAGATGCCACTTCAGGCCGGACCTAGAGCTGCTGGAAAATTTTAAAAGGAAGTATAGCAGCTTACTGCCCCTCTCTCCTTACCTGTCTCACATCTGTGAAGTGACAGAGGAGGATCGACCAGAATCTGAACAAACTGGTGCGATTCAGATCCTCACACCCGTCTTCGAGAGAATGGAAGCTTTGGCACAGAAGAGAAACCACAGTCTGGTTCACTTGGTCATATCAGACGACATCCATCCTACCCTGCGGCCCATGGCGAATGAGTTCAAAGAG
Organism: Loricariichthys derbyi; assembly: GCA_033118015.1. Classification (NCBI taxonomy): domain Eukaryota; kingdom Metazoa; phylum Chordata; class Actinopteri; order Siluriformes; family Loricariidae; genus Loricariichthys; species Loricariichthys derbyi. The sequence goes on from JAVSBU010365149.1 coordinate 7,648, forward strand.
ATTCAAAGAAAATCTGAAGTTCTAAGGTCCTGCTCCACACTGTCTTCAAGATTAGGACACCACGGCTTGCAGCTCAACGCCTACACGTGGGCATCATCTCCCATGAGACGTTACATAGACCTGATCCTTCAGAGACTCGTCCACACGGCTCTGTCTAATCACACTGAGGTTACACAGATCTACGATTCTGGGATGGAGGAGTTTGATTCGAATGAGGACTATAACTTGGAGGCAGAAAGCTTAATAATTGCCACTATAACCAGCTCCAGAGTCGTGACCAAACTGGCTGCGATGGAACGACTTTGTCCGGAAGAGCACGAGTTCAAAATTTCGCTTCTTCTGGATAGAGTACCTGGAATCTCAGTCATGTACACTAACCTTAAAGTCACGGAACAGCCCGAGTACAACAGGGATGAGAATTCAGTCAGTCTTCACTGGAAGAGGAGGGTGTACTCGTTCAGCTCTACCTACAAGCCTCTACCTTGGTCAAAAGGAAACGTAATTCCAATCGCAGTCAAAACCTGGAGAGAAATCATATCTGCTGTTAAAGCTGAAGAATGGGACTGGGCCAGAAAGTGTCTTTTGGATGTGAGGGAGAGGTTTGAAGACAAAGATGAAGTTGGAAAGCAGCGTCAAGTGGCAGGAGAAGAACTCAAAGGCAAAGATGAGGCCATGAAGAAGTCACAAGAGGACTGTTTCACCAACGTGGAGCACTTTAAAAAGTGGGACATGAAACTCAAACTGGAAGACGTCATCCAAGTGCAGCTTGGCACAGACTTGCTGAATGGGGCCACGCTGACAATAAACCTGCTCAGCATCAGCCCGTCCTTCGAGGTCTGCTTGGAACATGCAAGAAACCCGGTCATGTGCTTCTCTACGGCTGTATGTCACCCAACAAAGGTGGCCTATCAAGATGTTCAGGAATACAAGAGGATCTGGGGGAGTCTGTGCCAGATGGACACCGCCTACAACGCTATGGAAGAAAACAACAGCGTGATCCTTGAGGACGTGGACATAACGTGGAAGGACCTGAGAGGCGTCTTTCAAATGACAGAGACGCAACGGAAAGAGTGGAGTCTGGACTTTGATCTAACAAACTGCTTCCTGTGCATCAGGTTGAGGAATCAGCGCATCGATGCAAAGGAAGACTCTCAGTCCAGCAGTGGCTCGGACCTTCCTGACCTGCAGAGGTCGCTACCCGTCACATGGGTGGCACACGGCGTGCCAATCAAATCTGAAGAGCAGAATAATAACAAGAAAATCATCCAAATACATTTTCAAATAAAACACCAAAACATGAAGTACAGTCCACCTAAGGGAAGCAAGTTTACTGCAGAGCTCATTCCAAAGAACATTCCATCTGTGTATGTGTTAAATCAGAATAAAATTAGATGCATTTCCATATCACGTTATCTCACCAATTAACTTATTTATTATGAATTTCCAGGCTACGAGAACAAGCTGTCAACAACATAACAAAAGCTAACAACCTGGTGAGGAACATCGCCACTGGAAAGTCTTGCAAAGCTTTCAGTACGTTCTGTATTAAGCACAACGGCTTTTTGTACAAACCTATACTCAAAACAACATGAATTCACTTCAGATATCTTCCAGGAGCCAATAGTGAGCGTCTGCATCCAGTCGATCCCAGTCTGGACCTGAAAACTCTGAACGCGAGTCAGAGAAGAGCCGTGCAGGAAGCTCTGAGAAAATCCTTCACCCTGATACAAGGACCACCAGGTACATTATGTTGTAAAGAATTTTAAAATATGTTCATGCATGATCATGATCTGTTTTTTTTGGACAGGAACTGGGAAAACCGTGGTCGGCGTTCATATTACGTACCAGTTCTACATGAATAACAAAGCTCTCAAAGATAAACAGGAACGTGAAAATTTCCTGCAGAATAAGGAGGCATCAAAGAAGTGTGGCATCCTCTACTGCGGCCCGTCCAACAAGGCTGTGGATATTGTGGCAGGTAAAATCCGATTACAGAGCAAAGGCTGAATTTCCACACAGTTTATCGAACCTGATTATCTAAAGTGCTTAGTAATGACTGATAAGCACAGAAAGAGATTCACACTTAAATAAAACCTCACTTTCTTATTTCTTATTCTATAGCTTTATTATTTTGGATATGAGAACTAGTTTATTGGAAGTGACGCTTCTTTTTGGAGAGGCTCACAGTCGTAGAAATCATAAACAAACCAAGATCCAAACAGAAGATAAGATTCTTTAGAATTCTGTTCCACATGGTCACCAGCAGAGGCGGAAAAAGTATGAAAGTTCTTTATTTAAGTAAAAGTGCTATGAATCTGACAAAAAGGCAAAATATTTCATTAAAAAGCCTTTCTAATCAATTTTTGAAAGTCTTTTATTGAGGATTAGAGCTACAGATCTGTGCCACTGAAACTAAATAACGGTTTGTACGACAACTACATGAATCATTTGCAAAAATCCTGTGAATTTATTATCTTCAGATAAAAACAGTTAAACAATTAAGAAACATCACTGAATTTTAGTCCACTGATTTTTAAAGCTGTTCTTCTGTGAGTTCTTTTTTTGTAATGTATTAAACTTAGGATTCTCTTTGGTGCTTTATTAGGTGCCTGGACTAGAACTGCCTAAATGTAAAAATAAAAATAGACAGATGAAAAAGATAAATAAATAGATCATAAATGCTAAAGTAAAGAAATATTTCACCTTAATCTTATTTTGTTGACTCGTATAATTTTGTAGCTTTAATAAATTGGCTAATAAACATAATAATATTGATAACTGCATCTCAATATTGATTTTCTGCATCACAGAGCAGCTGCTGAAGCTCAGAAAAGTCCTAAAGCCTCTGCGAATCCACAGCGATCAAATGGAGATGCAGGAGTTCCCGTACCCCGGCAGTGAACTAAAGCTCTCCTGCACGTCCCTGCGTCACGAAAAGCCAAAGCAAGAACTCAGGTAACAGATTCTACAGAAACACCCAACGTGTTGCATACAAGTGAGCAATTTAAAAACTAACTCCTTAAGGTTTGCTTCTGGGGCACCCAGGGGAGGTTCCTGGATGTTCTCCTTGTTTAACAGGTTAATCAAGGCCATCTTTCTGGCTCCCTGAGTCACAGATGAGAAAGACGACTTTAAATCTAACAAATATTTGGGATTCAGATGAGCGAAGGCTCTGCTGTATTTCAGAACAGTTCCAATAAGTTATTGATGCAAGCAGAAACAGAACTGAACAAGCACCTACATGATCCTGTTGAACAGAAATAACCTTTGGGAATGTTTTTGTGAGCCATGTTTGATCTTTACTGGTCTGTTTCTGTCTGTCTATTTGTGTGACTACATGCTTATGTTCTTTGTTAGTTTTTCAGAAGCTCCAGGGCTTTCATCTTCTATCGTTCTGATCTCCTTCCTTATGGTTGAGATCTATTAACCATTCTTGATGCTGCTCTCACTTTTCAACACTTTTTGAAGAATGTGATGGAATCACCAACTTTTACTCCCCATCGTTATGAAATTAAAGCTGCTTGGATCTAACAATTATCAGTTTCTTGGAATTTCAAGTCTTGGAAAATCTCTTGCTTTCTTTTTTCTCACTCCTGTTATATTATTTGTTCTGTTATGTTTCTGTTTTTCATGGTTACCACTCTCGAGCCTTTTACTCCATCCTGCCTTTCAAGTCTTTCTGCATGTGAAGAAGAGATTAAACCAATGCATCAGCAGGACACTTGATCTAATCCTGCTGATTCATTGGATTGCTTTCTTATTTTCATCAGGGAGATGAAGTTATGAATCACAAAGGCATGGCAGCGAGAGAGCTACTGTAACAGCCCTGACCTTTAGCTCCATCTCTTCTTGGTTTCCTTTGACACTTTTCTAAGTTCATCCACCATCTTTCCTGCTCTAAAATAATATAAAGGCGGGATCAGAATCCAGCGTCTTCATCCTACACCGTGGCTTAGTTGTAACACGCTGTTTAATAAAAGTTCATTAGTGCTTGGTTAAACAACGATGCCCTCACCGAGAACAATCAAATGGAGGTGCGTTATTTGGCCACTTCTTCAATTTGTGTCCTTGGTTTCTTTAAACGTCACTTTTAAGCTTTTTATTTTCCATTATCTTGTGACCGCATTCAGTTATTTCTTTAGAAATAACTTTAGGGATGTCACCCTAAAATCTGAAAACCAAAAACCTCCTTCACTGCTCTTATTTTCCTTCTCCTCAAAGAGTTGGAACGGCATAAAAATCGAATGTTGTGTATCAGAGTTCAATATCCACACATGAATGTGGGCCAGATCGGAACTGATAATGTCCAGCTCCAAAAATAAGACATCCGTCTCAAATATGACATAAAGAATCGGATTTATGGCTACGTTTACCTGCTGTTTGAACGTAGCCTCAGTGTCACTTTAGATACCTGATGATGAGTACTATAGTAGCCTACCTGCACAAAGGTTTAACAGAGGTGCAGCCAAGGGAAGGATTATAAGTGCACGGAGGCTCAATCTAAAGAGCCAAGAAGATCTACATGAATTTCAGGTTATTTTGTTTCTGAGATCAAATACAGTCGTTGGCAGTTGTTTATGACCTTTATGTTGATCAAGTGCTGACGGACAAAACCACGTTCTAGACACGTGGTTAGATCAGGTAGAATTTCCCAGAGCTAATGTTGTTACCATAGGTATAAATGAAATGTTTTTGCCTTGAAAATTTTACAGGGACATCACTCTGATGTATCTGGTACGAAAGCCTGAGAATCCCTACTCCAATGAGATCTTAGCTCTCGAGAGCAAGAAAAGTATAGAGGAATTTGACGCTGAAAGGTAAACAGGTTATGACACGTAATAAAAATTCCATATGTTCCACGGAGAATGTTGATACGAACAAAACAGTGGGTGTAGTTACAGAAAAGTGCTGAACAAGGCCCGTATACACGAGCTTCTGAAGCACGATGTCATCCTGTGCACCTGCTCGAGCTCCCAGAAACACATCCTGAAGGAAACCATGGACTTCCGTCAGATCATCATCGACGAATGTGCCATGGCCACCGAGCCCGATGCCTTCATCCCTCTGGTCGCTCACAACCCTGAGCAGGTGAGTTAAAGCAAAACTGATGTTGTGTAGTCAAAAGTTAAATAAAATACCAGTGACTGAACAAAGCAACTGGAAGGTTTTACTTTAATCCATTACAGATCGTCCTTTTGGGTGACCACAAACAGCTTCAGCCGATCGTGAGATGCCACCACGTGAAGAAACTGGGCATGAAGACGTCACTCTTTGAACGTTACATGAAGAAAGCTGTGATGCTGGACACGCAGTACAGAATGGTAAACAAAAAAGTGACTGTGAATCCCATGGAACGACACTTAAACATTTTATTGCTCTTCTAAACTCATCTGTTGCAGCATGAGAGCATCTGTGAGTTTCCCTCTGAGGAATTTTACAACGGGAAACTGAAGACCGAGGCCAATCGAGGTCCCTGCTATCTGCTGAACAAAAACAATGGTGAGACCGCCATCCTGTTCGGCCACGTCAAAGGAGAGGAGATCAGGTTAGCAGTTTCCACCGCGGCTGGAAACGAAAAGTCAGTGGCCAACAAAATGGAGGCAGAACAAGCGGTAAGATGGAGGATAAAAGCCATTCCAATGATTCCTACATGTTTAGATATGATTGAACCCTTGTTGTCAGTCTGGAAAATGGTTCAGTTGGTAGAAACCATGTGGAACATCATCCACTTCCACTATCAATTCATCTGGTTGCAGCACTTTATAGTAGGTTAAGGTATTAAAAAAGAGCCTCTGCTTTTGTCGTCTTAAGAACTTTAGAAGTTCCTACTCTTCACTCATTAGCCACTGGTGCAGAAGGTTCCAGAATGGTGGGGCTGCATCTGTTCCACATCAAATTTTCAGGCTCTTTAGATATTTAGTCAACTCTCCAGTACAGTGACCTTCCTTTGTTCATCTCTCCCTCTTTTCTGAAGCTGGTCATCTGGGCTTTGCATAACCTTTGAGCTTTAAACTCTCAATAATGTAGAGCACATTGCAGAAAACAGCCATTCCTAGGAACCTGGGTTTGAACCAGGGCTGGGCTTGCAGAGTGAAAGGCATTCCTCCTGCACATCCTGGTCTTTGGGCTCTTTTAGTCTCTCCATGATGCTTCCATTGATATTCTGACTGCATTATAAAACTTTTTGACCTCAGTTCTCTGATTTGGTCACATAGGTCCGAGTCGCCAAGTTGCTAATCAGAAACTCTGGCGTGAAGCCCAGGGACATCGCCATTCTGTCCCCGTACAACGCCCAGGTGTGTGCAATCAAAGAGATCTTGAAGAAGGAGAAGGAGAAGTGTAAAGGCATCGAGGATGTCTGTGTTTGTACGATCATGAAGAGCCAAGGTGCGTCTCCTTTCTCCTTTTTGCCTTCACCCCACAATGAACTGCATGAACAACTCAGTGTGCAACGTTTAGATCTTTTGACAAAAAAATGTTTTTTTCATGCATCACTTCTCTCCTAGTAGTTGGACAAATCTTAGCACCAATCATACCAAAATTCAACAGGATCAAGGTCAACCCGACCCATTTTACATAGCATTACCTGTGTCAAAGTCAAAGTCAAATTTATTTGTATAGTGCTTTTTACAATGGAGCATTGTCTCAAAGCAGCTTTACAATGTGGGTTCTGTTCTTGATATGTTGTGCAGACAAAAAATGCTGATGTCAACTATTGGAATGGGCTGGAATGGACTAGTACAGCATTCCAACGTCTCAAACAATTAGGAAGACATAAAAATGTTTGCTGTTTATACACAAAGTCAAAGGTATTTCTATAGCGCGTTTTAAAATGAAGCATTGTCTCAAAACAGCTGTACAACTATAGATTATGGACATTCCCAAATGGAGCAAACCTTGGGCAAGGAAAGGAAAAACTCCTTAATAATTATTGGGAAGAAACCTTAGGAGAACCACGACTCAAAAAGGGACCAAACTGCCTTGGGCCCATGAACAGTAATGATGAACAGTAATACCTAAAGCTGTCCATGAAATCCAATCACTATTTACTAGGACTTTATCAGTATGGAACACGAATCACTATGGTTTTAAATTCCACCTCTGTTGAGTGCTAGTTGAAGGACCCAAAACTGATAGGATTATAAGTCAGATTTATTTCTATAGCTTATTTTACAATGGTACATTGTCTCAAAACAGCTTTACTATTTTCTATTATCTTCTAATTATCTAGGCCAAATCTCAAACTGAACAAGCCTCGGGCGACAGTGTCAAGGAAAAACTCCCTAAACATTATAAGGAAGAAACCTTTAGAGGACCAAGATTCAAAAAGGGACTAAACCTGTAAGACTGTAAGACAGTATCAGGTGTAAGTTGTAAGACAGTTGCGTGATATAAAATCACAGTAGAAACAGCAGCACTGGCCTTTAATAATCACGTCATCTTAAAACTCTAAACTGTACTTAAGGTCTCATTTTTTCCAAACGTTTGTGGATGGTCTCTACGTAATGCAGGTTTGTCAGTTGGTTAGCCATAAGCACTTCGTCATACGGTAGGTCGGCTTCAACTTCGGATCAAAGGCTGCCTGATCCCCGAGAAGTGACTTTATTGCATCTGACACATTATCCTGTTGTTTCTCCTCTTCCTGGTTTCATAGTTCACTGTAAGAGGATTGATGTTTAGTTGATGGATCTGTATCTATATCACTGTTATCATTCAGGGAGCGAGTGGCCGTACGTGATCGTCTCCACAGTCCGATCTTGTCCTTTAAATGAGATACAAGCTGAGCCGTATCCCAGCGGAGCCTGGCTCGGGAAAAAACTTGGCTTCGTCACCGATCCGAACCAGGTCAATGTGGCCATCACACGTGCCCAAGATGGACTCTGCATTCTGGGTAAGAATGCACCATGCTCTAAAATAACATCCATTTTTATAGGTGCCTACAAACGATCAGCAGCCTGGTAACATTAAACACAATGAATACGTGCAGGAAGCTCAATATTTTTTCATTTTGCAGGTAACCGTGACCTCCTGAACTGCAGCCACCTCTGGAAGAAGCTGCTGACTCATTATCAGAAGCAGAACTGTGTGGTGGATCCAGCTAAAGATATCAAAGTTACAGTGACACGCTGAAAATCGACTGGGTTTTTTTTTTTTTTTTTTTTTTTTGGAACTTCTGTGTTAACAGGTGCTATTTTTCACAAGTAACATAAATCATGAAGGAAATGTGTTTAAATTTACATGTATAATTAGTTGCTCAGTCACTAAATGCCTAATAAAGTTCTGGGTTTGAGGGAGCCAGAGCCTTTTTTCGTCAGCACAGGGTGCAAGGCAGGAACCACCCTGGATTATATGGAGAAACCCATACAGACCGTGAACTTCACACAGGCTGGAACTGTGCCAGGGGATGATCCCTCCAGACTTTGACTCTATTTCTGCACATTAAAGGTCATTAAAATTTTTTTTTGCACTGGACTAGTTTGTTTTAGCAGTACCACAGAACCATGTAAATAATTTTAATATATAAATTGCAAACACTTTATGGAAGCATAGAATTACGAAACACAGGACATGATGGTAAATCGTCCTTTTGTGCCAATAGATGGTATTCACATGAGATATGCCTTG
>JAVSBU010365245.1:0-16269 GCA_033118015.1 Loricariichthys derbyi
CAGTTCTATTCTGAACAATCCTACTTTAGGTACTGAACTGTATATTAGCCTACTGTATATTATTATATGTAGTATAAGACGCTATTGTTTGGCAAATTCCCCCAGGGGATTTTTTGTGAACGAAATGGCGTATGTCAAAGTGCAAATAACGCATGATGTCCTGATAGCGGTCACGCTTTTATGCATGCTGGCTTTTTTCTTTTTTGCGGGTGTTCACAGGTGCAATGAAATAAATTAAAGGCTTACGAATATATATAGACACAGTTACAGTGCTAAAACAACATTGTTTATTCTCAGATGGACTCTGTTAGCCCTACGAGCCCGATGGCTGCATTATGCGTTAAAAAACACACCCCTTCTTCTCTGTTATCTCCGGAATGCTAAGTCACATTCCGGAGATAAGGAATGAACCACATGTCATTGGAATGAGCGGACTCAGAGCTTTCTAACGGTATGCAGCACTTGTCTGTGCTCTGATGTGCTGCTGAGAAAATAATTTTCAAACTTGTCAAAGTTTTAGTTTATCCATTTGGCAAACAGTGCTGTCATCAGATTACTATAAGTTAAATTACTCACGATCCCATGATCGCACCGATATGAGCCGCATACCAAATAAATGAACAGAAATGTAGCTTTTTAATGATAACCGACACTCGTGCCATATCCCAAAAAATCAGCAATCAATCAGGTTATAAATGCATAAGAAATATATGACTTGAAAAAATGTATATATCTACCAGACCAGGCTGGGAGAAGAATGGACACTTCCTGGCATTGCCCAGTCTGTCATGTTCCACTGTCTGCAGTCCCTTCAAGGGACCGTTTCAAGACTTTTTCACTTACAGCTGACATCCCCATAGTTGGCTTTCTATATTCTGCTGTTTGTATAGTTACATTTTTTATATTTTATATTTCTTACCATACATTATTTCTCTCTCTCTCTCTCTGCGTGTCCAGATCAGTTTTATATATCAGTGTGAGGACCCAAGGTCCCCACAAGGATAGAAATATCTGAGTTTGTTACCTTGTAGGGACAGTTTGCTGATCCCTGCGAGGAACAACGTCAGTCTAAATTGACAGAGTTTGTGTATATGGAGTGTTAATCGATTTTTTGTGTGTGTGTGTGTGTGTGTGTGTGTGTGTGTGTGTGTGTGTGTGTGTGTGTGTGTGTGTGTGGGCGCTCAAGCAACAGAGTGCCAAACATTGATCTATATTGCAAACACTCCTAGTAGCAAAGGCTTTGGTGGTTTTGGACACACACATACACACACTGAGGAAAAATTGAGAAATGCTCCAAACATCCAGGCTCAGTGAGCTCAGCTAACCTTTGATTGGATTCAGGATTAAGCTTAAAGATGCACCAAGGCATTGTTTTTTTAACCTCTTTTTTGCCTCCTAAATCAGACGTATTGTTTGTCTGGAAAGCTGAGGGTCACAAACAGATCCCTAAGCTATCGTTTACCGCTTGTGCAGCATTTTATTGGCAGTCGATTTCGTAGGAGAATTTCTATATGAATGGAAACAAACAGGCTGCTCATATAAAAGTAAAAGATCTAGATTCTTCAGGTTTATGTAAAAAGTGACTCGGCTACTGATACTCTCTAATATGTAGGTTTAAAATAATGCACATTTTAAACTTTTTTAAGGCTTTTTTTCCATCTGAGTCTGATTTTTATTGCTAAAAAAAAAGAAAATATATATTAATATCATTCTTCACACAAAGTCTGAGACTGACTTAAATTTTAAATCAGAGCCTATTTCTAATAAAAAACCAGACCAACCAATCAGAGCGCTGTTGTTGGGCAGAACAGTTTGTCCTGCTAGTATCAGAGCACATTAGCTTATAAATAAGCTGTAGAGCTCGAGTTCAGTCTCAAAATCCTAAACCAATCTTGGTCTCGTTTTGGTCTTGATCTCATTTCGACTCTTTTGGGACCAACCTAAATTATAAAGTATAATTAAATTAATTAGACTTTAATTAGCAGAAACTGGCCTCACGACTTTATCTGCAGCTCCGTTTGTGTTTCATAGTGATGTTTAGACTGGATGTTCTTGACTAATTTCAGCTGATCTTTTGTGGTGACTCCTGGTTAAGTTTGACATAAGAAGGGAAAGAAAATCATCAGCATCGTTTGCTTCCCAAACTTACACTGCCTTCTGTATGATGAAAAACAAAGTTAATCTGTTCTCGACTATTAAAAAGTCTAAGCAGTATTTTTGGCCCATAGTCCAATACTGTAACCGCTATGCCATAACCATCCCAGCTAATACCAGCACAGCTAATAATGGGCACCACGGGGACACATCAGCATCCAGGTTCATGGAAAGATTTGCACACTTTTTGGACTGAGAAATTAAACATACTCTTTTTTTGGAAGAGTGTCTGTTTGTGGCTTTAGAATCTTTCCAGGGATGGAAGTGGGGTTAGTGAAGGTGATGTAATAAGAACGTGACACTGAAAGGCAATAAAGAAGAGAATGGAAGCTATCGGTGCTAAAAGGATAGCACAGTGTGGACTGATCCAGGTGATTGAACTCTAAATGCCTACACTTTTTAGTTAAACGCTCTTTCTAAGTGACCTATGAAACCCAGCGAGCGGTTCGACGGCGGAAGCGTCTGATAACCGTAATCTCTGCTTCCTGCCCGGCCGAGTTTATCTTCAAGGGCGACTGGCCACGCTGATATGAAATGGTGCCTCTCTGGACAGGTGGAGACTTGGCCACTCAGGACTTAATTTAAAGATCTCATGACCTGGTTCCTCACCATGGAGCGGGAAAACCAGAGCCGTGACTTTTTTATGAGGATTGTTCACCTGTGCATCATTCTGCATCACCAGAGCACCATCATTAGTACTCTAATGTATAGAATATGGGATTTCTCCTAAATAATTAGGTTATTTTGCATGATGATTCCCACACTTTGAATTAAGAACGTAGCCAAAAAGACAAATCTGTAACGTTGAGCCACAAAGCTTCACTCAGTTTAAATAATTGAGTGTTTAGTCCAAACTACTGGGCTGTTTATGGCAACCTTTTTTAATTTATTGTCATTTTTCAGACTGATTATTAAGCTGATTGATGTCATTAAATGGGCCACAAATGCACTTTGTAGGACAGTAAAGTGCACTTTAAGTTTGAATGTTGAATGTTCCGGAGGAACAAATGAATTGCTAACGTTATATATTTTGTTTCTGCTGAATGCCGTATTTATTGCTGAAGCGGACCAAAGTGGTTGAGCGGGAAACACACGGTGCAGGTCGACTCAGAACTCAAGACGTGATGCAGTCCAATAATCAAATTAAGAACAGTTTGTTTTAAAAGCACTTAAGACCCAAATGTGGTACATTTTCATCTAAAGTGTCGTTTGTGCCGTTCTGCCAAATCATCAGGCTTGCCAAGCAATATGTGCGAAAGATTTGTTCGTCCCTTTTCTTTACCGTATCAATGATGAAATTATTCAGAGAGACAGAAAGAGACACTTGATCTCCTGCCAACTTGTGCTGGATCGATTTATGAAGCCTCCTCATCAGTCCAGCTCGTGCTTTCCGTCCTTCCATCGTCTGCTTATGTCCATTAAGGTCCCACATGTTTTGGAGGAGCCTCTCGTACACTAATGGTGCGTTTGGCACGCGGGCCGGGCGGTGATGAGGTTTGGTTTGCCTGATTGGACGAATCGGAGACAGAGTCGTCTCGTTGCGTGGAGACGCAGTAATCAGGTTAGTTCCAGGTGCTGAGCTTCACGTCTGCTTCGCTCGAACGCCAGAGGAGCTCAGGCGGGTAGAACAAGCGTGGAAAAGTACTCGACACCAGCACTCCAGGGCTCATTCAGCACTTCTCCATCTGTTCAGAGCAGATCATGCCTGTCGTGGATAAACATCCCGTTCGGTGGAGGATATTCGCCTCTTTGGGTGGATCAATTAAAACGATCCCCGGTGCGAATGCTCCATTAACAAGCATGAACATTGTGACCAATTTGTTTAGGGGACCTACGTCCGATTCCAAAGACGCCCTAACCTCCAAACGCCCTAACCTCTGTCTCCTTGCAGCAGGATTCATAAACTTGTAGGAGCTCACTGTGAGTAAATATACCGTTACGGCCCAAAATACCTCGAAAGCCATCCAATGACCTTATTCGAGTGAACTTTAACCCCACTCCCACTTCCAGTGTAAACCTCCATAGCTTTGGTTACTTGCATACTTGCTCCATGATTCCAACAGTCTTAATCGGCTACAATCAAAGCTAAGCTTAAAACACTTATTTTCTCTTGCCTTTAACCTCTTCCTGCCCTGCATCCTCTATTTCTCCTCTATGTTATTAATTCATGCATTCTGTCATTTGTTTGGTCTGTAAAATTGTCTGCTGATGTAACTGTAATCCTTAAGTTCTTCTTATTCCTTTTATTATTAACAGAGACCAAATGATCTTAGCCGAGGCGTTGGCATCACCCCACTTTTACCCACAGTTTGATGTTTTAACATAAGTGTCTAACATGCTGTGAAATCTGTTTGTGATGCTGGAAGTCTATGAGCGTCTGTGTTTATCCATCCAAACGAGGCGTTTGTTCAATCCTACATCAACCAGAGCAAAATCAATATTGAACATGTGCCACAGTGACAGAGTTCCCATTTCACTATTAAATGGCCAGTCACTTACAATCAGCTCCAGAATAACTGGCAACCTGATTAGAGAAAAAGAGCTTCTGAAAAATGTCTCTGCCCAGTAATGTTCTCTAATGTGCTGCTTTTATAAAAGGAGCTATAATAGATAATAATCTAAAATATTATTGTTATTATTAGTAGTAGTATTAGTTTCATTATAATTATAGTTCTTCTTTTTATTATTTTATTTTATTTTTTAAACTATTATTATTATTTTGTTGATTTGATTATTTTGTAATTATTATTATGTTATATTATAGTTAAAATTATTATTTTTATTATTATTATTAATAATTATTGAGTTTGTTGCTATAGTTATTATTATTTATATATTTATTACATATTATTATTATTATTATTATTATTATTATTATTATTATCATATATAATATATTGTTACAATTATTGTATTATTTACATTACATTTACTTTTATTATTATTATTATTAAATGACTAATATTATTATTACTTTATTTCTATTATTATTTAAATTACTATTTTTATTATCAGTGATCTTAATTATACTTATTAATGTATTATTATTATTATTATTATTATTAATATTATTTACATTATTTACCTTATTATTATTATTATTATTTACATTATTATTATTGTTATTATTGTTATTATTATTATCATCATCATCATTTACAGTACTATTATTATTATTATTAATTATTGAGTTTGTTGCTAGTTATTATTATTATTATTTCTATATTTATTACATATTATTATTATTATTATTATCGTATATAATATATTGTTATAATTATTGTATTATTTACATTATATTTAGTTTTATTATTATTATTACTTAAATTACTATTATTATTATTACTTTATTTCTATTATTATTTAAATTACTATTTTTATTATCAGTGAGTTTAATTACACTTATTACTGTATTATTGTTATTATTATTATTATTAGTAGTATTAATATTATTTACATTATTTACCTTATTATTATTATTATTATTATATTATTATTATTATTATTATTATTATTATTAACATTATTTACATTATTATTTACCTTATTATTATTATTATTATTTACATTACTAATATTATAGATATTATTATTATTACTATTATTTACCTTATTGTTGTTGTTGTTATTATTATTAGTATTATTATTATTATTATTACTATTTTTATTTACATTACTAATATTGTTATTATTATTATTATTATTATTATTATTATTTACATTACTAATATAGTGATATTATTATTATTATTATCATGATGATCATTTACAGTACTATTATTATTATTAATATTATTTATTTTACTAATATTGTTGTTATTATTATTATTATTATTATTATTATTATTATTATTATTATCATCATTTACAGCATTATTATTATTTAAAATTTTAATATTATTATTTATTGTACTAATATTGTTATTATTATTATTATTATTATTATTATTATTGTTATTATTATTATTATTCTTAATTGAAAACTTTTGATTGACATAGCAGTACTGAGTTATCTCGATGAGATATGGAGGCAGGAATTGAAACAAAAAGGAAGCACAGAGCCGTTTCCTATTTATTGTTAATGAGCATGTAGTTCAGCTAATTAACTTCAGACACATTTATAAAACCCCGTGCAGCAGTGCAGGTTCAGAGCTTGGACCATAATCTGGTTTTCTGCAGCGTAGCTGCTGGGCCTCTTTGTGGACTTTAGTCCCTCCTCTGTGGGCATCAGGTGTTTGATGCTTAATCCATAATGCACAAGGAAAATTGTTTTTATACAGAGCACATTTAATCTGAATTTAGAAGCTTCTACCTCCCAGGCCCAGGTGTTACAGTTTAGGAAGTGGAACGAATCGCTTCACCCAAGGCCTTTTTTTTTTTTAATCTGGTGCATCTTTAGTCCAACCATGCACACATCCGTCCATCTTCTCAAACATAATCTTCTTTTTATTAGCTTAAACCAATAGGGCAAGGCTGTTTCTCTCTCTGTAGGGATACTTTCTGAGGCAAATAATAAAGCAGAGAGGGTTTATTATCCGAGTGGACAGCGAGGGCACAGTTTGCAGGACTGAACAAATGATTCATTAGCTCCATAACAAGTGAGCCTCCATTAGAGCAACTCAGTGACCTCTAGACAACATGGTGTGATTAGAAGCACAGCTCAGAAACACGACATGTGATTTAACAAGAACATCTGCTTTTTGAAGTATGATAATAAGTGCCTTCATTATTGAAAGTTGACCTGCACCTCAGAAACAGGTCCCCTGGTTGTCCTGACCCCGTGCCCTGTCTGTTCCATGTACCAGCCTCTCATTGGTCTATCAGATACCAGACTCTTAAATATGAGGCTTTAACCCTTATTTACTGTTTGCTTTTCCATAACCATTATATGAATATTTGAAGCAAAACTGACCTAAGCAGCCTCGGACCTTTAATGGTGGCACCTACCTCGTGACTTTAAGCAGTCTTTGGCATGCTGTGGCATTGGGACCCATGATAACGGATGGTCCCATAATTTTAGCAGAGAAGCCTTAGACCTGATTCTCACTTCTGCTGCTCTAGTCTGCAGAAGCTTCTGAATTGAACTCAAAAGCAGAGACTCTACACCAGCTGGATGAAATGCAGGCCCGTTTCAGCATCGGCATTTGCTGCTTGGTTAGTCATTCCAATCCATATATAGCTCCAAGCTGTGCCTGCATAATCAAACAGTCCAAGTGTGAGAGGCTTAATTAGATTAGGAGAGCGGAAGGCCAGACTGGAATAAGGGCTTCCAATTAACATCCCTCATTACCAACCTGAAACGGACTGTCCTGCAATATTAATAATACTGAACATCAAATCTCAAACTTTCTGTTTTTGGTCATCATAATGCTTTATTGCTCGACGTTATTGAACGTACTTTACACTTATCTTCAGTGGTAGTTCCAGCTCTCCATGTCTGCCTTTGACATGATGGTGTTTTCAATCTAATGCTTCAGTCCTGCAGCAGAAAGCCTGTAGTCGCCATTTCCAGAACATCTCATTCCAAATACATTAGCATTAATATAGAATCTGTGCCCCTTTGCGCCTATAAACATCCCATAATCTTCTAGGAAGGCTTTCTAAGAGAATGTGGAACAGCTTTCACTTCCATTCAGCCGCATGAAAGGTTTATAAAGTTTTGTCACTAATACTGGGTGATAACTCTAAGCTCTCAGCTGAGTTCCAGGTTGGGGTCGAGGTTAGAATTCCATACAATCCAGGTTCAAACTCATCCAGCCATTCCAAACTCAGCTTAGCTGGCAAGCTGGCATTCTCCTGGCATCCATCTGTACGAAGTGGGAACTCACAGAGGGGAAGCTCTATGGTCCCGGGGGGGTTTGCCCATTTCCAAGCTGGATGTTCCTCAGGCTGGCACCTTGCTGCTCAGGTGAAACATGTTGGTTGATCATAGGTGTGTAGGGTGAGTTTAAGCGAAATCCAACAGCTGCTCATAAAAAAAAGAAACACACAGGCTAGGAATCAAATAAGGAATTTAGTGAACAGAACTAAGGACAGGAGAGAGAGAGAGGACCCAGACAGAGGCACTGGCAACCAGGTGACACAGGGAGCAGATCCAGGTAGGAGCCAGCCAACAAACAGTCTAGGCTTCAGGTCAGGTCTGTGATGGGCACACTGTACCGGCTGCACCTCTACAAAGGCACAGCGATAAACAAAGCCCTTGGTGATTTGGACTGATTAGCCCAGATGTTCTAAATTATTTAGGTTGGCAGATTTTATATTTATATGCATACATGCAACAACAAGTGGGGTTGAAACAGAGGGAGTTATTCTGTTAAGAGACGTTATTAAGATTTTTCAGTGCTGCAGTGTTTGGTATGTTCTCTATGCGTCCGCATGGGTTTCCTCCATTGCTGTAATTGTGCACTCTCTACAAGATGTATTTCCACTTGAAAAGTATGTGAACCGTCCTACTTAATAAAGGGTAAAACCTCCTTCAGGAGCCATAATGTTTCCCGTAGCTGAGCAGATAAGTTGTACCAATCAGAGACGAGCTTTGCTCCATCATCTTAGCTGCGCCATCATTTAATTAATTTCTCATCTGTTAAATGGAAGACCTTTGGTGGACTCATCCTAATGGCTCTTGAAAGAGCTTTCGAAATGTTCGTAATGCTAATGCGCCGATATACTTTCAGATAAGATTTTAGTCGGCGCTCGCGTTCCTGCCAGGCTTAAATTATGTATGTAAAATGTAATTTAAGCCCCAGTCTACTAATTTCGGCCCAGGCACTAATGAATCACGTGGAACAGAGTATGATGAGGAGACGATCAGTCAGTGGTGCGGTACGAGAAGCACGAAATTCGATTTGACTTTTATTGGCTCAACTGAAAACCTTTTGGTGCAGTCAGCGAGAGCACAGCCTTTCTCAAATAATACATGTGATTTGGTCATTATTTATATTATGCAGACAGGGAGCTATTAAAATCAAACGTTTTCCAGCCGTCGATCTAAAAGATCTTCCTAGTATTCGATGAGTGCATCTTAACGAAGGCGTATTAAAACCGTTTCGATTAGTTCCCTTGGTTTATGTCATGCACACAGGGCATATGTAGCAACATGCCATGCATGTGCTCATTCTCAGAGTCAAAGCGACAGCACCCCCAGTGGATGGGAGACGTATAAATGTTTTCTGTAGATTCATGTGTTGTGAACATTACTGCTGGTTTGTACCTTGTAAATTGAACGACTTATTAAAAATGAGTGCATGGCTTGTGGTTCAGAGTGATGAAGGTTGACGAAACAAATTAGAGAAGTTAAGTCCTCATCGCTATTCAGTATAACGCTAGAAAGTGGAGATGCAGGTCAATGCGTTTAACCTCTGTGATGGACGTAACGTACACGGGTCAAAAATCCACAATCTGAGGGACATGACAAGGCTTTTTAGTGGAGGAGACCAAAGGAGGGCAGATCGATACGACTAAAGCTTAATACCTCTGCACAAGCGGTGAAGGAAAACAAATCAAGTTTCCTCTCTGCCAATAAGAGGATAGAAAAATAGATTTTGGACGGATTAAAGTAAACAACAATTTATATATAAAAAACAGGGATTTACAAATTGCTAAAGACAAAACTCCCAAATGGATCAACAATAAATCACCAACACTGAATCTACTTAGTCCTAAATCAGCAACCGATTGTTTTTATTAAACTTATGAGATTTATACTAGGGACTGTGGTAGCCTAGCTGTTAAGGTGTTGGCCTATGGACCAGAAGGGTCAGGGTTTAAATCGCACCTCTGCCAAGCTGCCACTGTTGGGTCCTTGAGCACGGCTCTAAATCCACAGTTGTTTGGATTGTAAGACTATAAATTGTAAGTCTCTCTGGATAAGATCATCTGCTAAATGTATAAATAAATGTAATTTTTTTCCCAACTTACCCAGTTAGTGATAGAGATTTATTTTGATTCTATTTAGTGTCAGTGTTTGAATTAGTGAATCATTTGGTTATAACTGATTCAATTCACTTCTATTCTGTGTCAGAGTTTGAATCAGTGAATCGTTTGGTTATGAAAGATTCATTTCTCTTTATTTAGTGTCAGAGTTTGATTCAGTGAATCGTTTGGTTATGAAAGATTAATTTCTCTTTATTTAGTGTCAGAGTTTGAATCAGTGAATCGTTTGGTTATGACAGATTCATTTCTCTTTATTTAGTGTCAGAGTTTGAATCAGTGAATCGTTTGGTTATGACAGATTCATTTCTCTTTATTTAGTGTCAGAGTTTGAATCAGTGAATCGTTTGGTCATGAAAGATTCATTTCTCTTCATTTAGTGTCAGAGTTTGATTCAGTGAATCGTTTGGTTATGAAAGATTCATTTCTCTTTATTTAGTGTCAGAGTTTGAATCAGTGAATCGTTTGGTAATGACA
Source organism: Loricariichthys derbyi (assembly GCA_033118015.1). Classification (NCBI taxonomy): domain Eukaryota; kingdom Metazoa; phylum Chordata; class Actinopteri; order Siluriformes; family Loricariidae; genus Loricariichthys; species Loricariichthys derbyi. The sequence continues at coordinate 10,561 of JAVSBU010365245.1, forward strand.
GATTCATTTCTTTTTATTTAGTGTCAGAGTTTGAATCAGTGAATCGTTTGGTTATGGAAGATTCATTTCTCTTTATTTAGTGTCAGAGTTTGAATCAGTGAATCGTTTGGTAATGACAGATTCATTTCTCTTTATTTAGTGTCAGAGTTTGAATCACTGAATCGTTTGGTTATGAAAGATTCATTTCTCTTTATTTAGTGTCAGAGTTTGAATCAGTGAATCGTTTGGTTATGGAAGATTCATTTCTCTTTATTTAGTGTCAGAGTTTGAATCAGTGAATCGTTTGGTAATGACAGATTCATTTCTCTTTATTTAGTGTCAGAGTTTGAATCACTGAATCGTTTGGTTATGACAGATTCATTTCTCTTTATTTAGTGTCAGAGTTTGAATCACTGAATCGTTTGGTTATGACAGAGTCATTTCTCTTTATTTAGTGTCAGAATTTGAATTAGATTTATATTCATATTCATTTCACTTTCATTTCACTCTCTCACATCCAGCTCTCTCACACCATTTCACATAAACATGACTTTGACTCTTCGTTTGCGTTCTCTCCGGGGAGGTCTGGGTAGAGGATAATCGCCGCTGTATTTTCTTTTTTAGCATTTTCATGAGAGCCATTCTCTCTGTTGTTCTGGTCCCACTGCATTCAGCAGCAGAGCTGGCTTGGCAATGAGCTGTGGCAGAGACGATGATAAATGTAATTTGTCATCGGAGAACAAAGTTTTGTGCATTTGCATTCCCTTTTTCTTCTTCATGTGGCACTGGGGAGCTATTTTAAATCCCAGGCTGAGTGAGTGGGTGTGCACACTGAGTGGAGGCAATATGATTTCCCTTTGTAGGAAAAATCGCTCCTTAGAGTGCTTAGAGTGTTAAAGACGTCAGTTCTGAAAATGTGCTGAAAGTAGGCAATTGAATGGAGGTAGTGGAATTAGTGCCAATCATTCACTAACAGGTTAGAGTCAAGCTAATTTATTGTAATGATAATATTCCTTATTCATGGAACATTAATCCTTTGAAGGTCAAAAAAGTGTTTTAAACCTAAAAGTGCTAAATACATTAACAATCTTTAGAGAATTTACCCAAGACTACAGTGAATTACTTCACATGACATAGGTTTGTTTAATGAGATCGTAAGTCCCAGGGATCATGAATATTTTGTTCCATATAGGGTTACAAGAAAAATGTGACCCTGTGGAATGAGAATAAATTGCTCACAATAAGTAGAAATGGGGAAATACAACTTTTTAAAATATGTAATTGTTGGAAAGTTCCCAAGGGAATAAAGTGCTGGATTAATGTGGAAAAAAGGAGAAGCAGTTAAAGAAACATTTAAAAAACTTTGTGAATGTTTCTAATGACTGTTCGAGTTATTTAGCTGCTCAGAAAGAATAAAGCCTCTTTTTTTTAAAGAACAGGGAAGGACTCAGATTAAATGGTCAGTACCATCCAGTTCATGATCAGATTTAGCTCTGTAAGATAATACAATCGAGTTTTTGATTGGTACATCTGTCCTTTAAACAGGGACATTGAGTAATATCAGGTCAACCTCCAAACAGAACTGTCTATGTATTTAACAAAGCCTTAGTTTTATCTCATCTTTCAGCATTAAACCATCCACATAAAGACTTTTTACAGATTTATTACAGGAGCGATGCTCATAGATCCTTATACTTGGATTATTTTCCTTGCCACTGTCACCATCATTTGAGACCTGGCTCAGTTTCTGCAATAATTTGTATGTCTAAAAAATAAAAAAATCTTCACTTATAAAGTTTCACTATCTCTACTAAATAATTCTGTTAAATCCACTAAATTATTTATTCAAAATTAGAATAAATTAGAATTAATTTTGTAATCTATTGTAACGAAACCAACTCATCACTTTTATAATTATTATAGAAGACTTAATAAGTATTAATTAACTTATAAATTAATGACATTAACCAGTATTAATATCATTGTTACCATTTCATATTAATATAATATTCATATTAATTGCAATTTAAAATGTGCAATTATTGTTGTAATTACTGTGAATATTATTAGGTATAATAATTAAGAATGTATTAATTAATATTAATTATATATTTTAATATACAAAATGCATATTATATATATTTTATATAAAATATATAAATAATATATAAGAATATTTTATATAATAACTGTTGCATATTTATTAGATATAATACTTAGATGTGATACATAATGTTGTTATTTAACCAGTTTATAAAATAATTATAATATTTTATTAAAAATTAGAGAACATTTTTATTGTTAGTGTATTTCTTTATTAATATAATATAATATAATATAATATATAATAGCAATTTAGAATATAAATTTAATATAATTTATTGTTAGATATATAATCATACATTTTATTGATGGATGGGTTTTTATATAATATTAAATGATTGTTGATTGATTATTTCTTTAGCCCTGTTTGTATTCGTTATGATCCACTCTGAATGATCCCGAGCCCATAGTTCTGACCCGAGACACATTACCATATGTTACTGTTATCAGAAACAGTGGAAGGTTTAATTATTCAGTCCTGAACTCCTCTATGTGCTTCATCCTGCACCGATCAAATCTTTACTAATTCAGATTCTCCTGAACAGAATCCCTAGAGGGATTGATTTAGTCTGTGGTTCTCTGCTTATAAGTCAGGAGGATTTGCATTCTGAAGCTCTGCATGCTTGCAGCTTGTGGGCCGTTAGCAGAGGCCGAGAGTCTGTAAGAGGAAATGACATGTCGTTCTGCTGCACATATGGGAAGGACAGCTGTGTAATATCGGAAAACATTTGCTGCATTAATGGAGGCTGGAGCGCTGAAACATAACTAGGATCAGCTTCAAAGGTGCAAACAAGAAGCCTGAACGTCTGTTTGTTTAAATAGAACAGCATCCAAATCTCATGTCCATACATGCTGGATGAGCATTAAGATAGAAGCGGTGCTGCTTTGATGCTTCCCCTAAGGGCTTTCTTAGATTTTGGACCATGACTGTAGGGATTCAAACAAAAGGAGAGTGGATTTGCGAAGGTTCTCCTGGCATCCATCAAATTTACAGCCAACGCTTGGCTTTGCACATGGAGATCTTAGGCTTGGGTACAGATTTGGAAACCGGATCACAACATGCTGCTTCCACAGGCAGGTTCGAACTTGGAAGTCCCCTTGTCCGAGCTCGTATCTTCACGTCGGATCCCTATACCATCACACCGCCTCGGCAGAAATCCAGATTCATCACACCGACCTCTGTTTTCAGAGTCTTCAATGGTTTTGGTTTTGCCTGTGCTCCTTGCAGCCTCAGCTTTTTGTTCTTGTCTGGGAGAAGTAGAGCCCAACGTGGACTTCTATTGTTGTAGTGAATCTGCCTCAAGGTTCGATCGAGGTGCTGGCATTCTGAAAAGCTTTTCTGTTCACGACAGTTGTAGAGATTGGATTTCAGAGATTCCATAGCCTAAAGCTACGATCTTTTGATCATTTCACATGAACTCACACCCCTTTGAGATAACAGACCCCACAGTCATGTTCCAAAATCAAGTGGAAAGCGTCTCAGAACAGTGAAGGCTGTTGAAGCAGCGAAGAAAGAACTTCCAAATAATATGCGTGTCTTTGGATGTATGTTCATGTCCACAGAATTCAGTCTATAATCTGCATTTTCAGCGAAGCTTTATTTTGCACCAGCAGTTATAACGACTCCATTCACACGGGAATGCGTTGGACATACACGCTCACAAAATAAATTGTGCACGACCAATTGGAAACCCATTTGCTTGGTGGCACTCTGTAGGATCCACACATGGTTTGTTCAGGTAAGCAGAAGGTCATTAGGAAGTCTTTTTGGCCCACAGCTTCTGGAATAAATCAGCGTTTTTTTTTTTCCCCCATTGAGCCTCTGATGCAGCTCTTTGCTTCAGAGACAATTTGCTCCACTGTAATTGCATCAGATTGCTTAGCGGTTTGTGTGTGTGTGTGTGTGTGTGTGTGTGCGTGCATGTGTGTTTGTGGAGCGAGCAAACACAAAGTGAATGTGCCAGATAAGAATTCAACACTGTGAGAGCTAAATCAACACCAGGCGTTCATTCAATATACGCTGCTGTAGGCGCTCATTAAACACCAGTGCTGTATGTTTGTACCCAGAATCCCTACTGAGTCAGATTCTGATAGTTCTTATGATAAACTCGAACCTGTTTAGCATCAACGGGGATGACGCAGACCGTCAGATTACCTCGTACTTACTTGTGGTTAGACCTTTAATACCTTTATTATTGGTTTCTGCAGAATGTGTATTTATGTGTGGTATCGTAAAGTCAAAATAAAGCTCTGTATGCGTATGGGACGCCCTCTGGTGTTTGGAAAATGCAAATGCATCAGATGGCATAATAAGCAGAACGCATGTGATACCACTCAGATAGCAGATACCACTTCAAAAATCACATCTAACACTTCTAACGGCTGCCCCTAGTGGTCGATGTTGGTATGGCATGCAGATTAGATCTCTATGTTGCTAAAAATAAACACAAAATTTAAGAAGCTCAAGAAAAGTCATTTATAACACTCCAGCACTTCTGAATGAGATGGATCACTCAGAAGCACCCTGCAACTTCTGTATAACAATCTGCGCAAGATCTAAGTAATTAATCACAGCCAGGATTTCTAAAATGATGGTTTACGACTACATGACCTGGACTTGTTAATTAGCACTCCATAAATTACAACATACTAAATTAGGATGTGCCAGTTTTCACAGTAAGGGTAAACATTTATCCCTTTATCACGATCTACTCGGAGGTGCTCAGATGGCACAGTGGCTCTGATACACCAGGTTCGATTGGCTGTCTGAGGGAGACAAGTCCAGAAAAAGTGACCCAAAGCCAGACACTTTCTCTGACTGGGAAAAAGCAGGGTCAAAGCCTGACTGAAATGATCAAGTGAATTGGAAATACTTTTTACTAATAGAATAAGTAAAATAATTAGTCCATTAGACTTTAAAGCTGATTCAGGTGCGTTTAGCTTTAGGATGTCAGAAGATTCCCTGCACAAAAACCCAGCTCTCATTAAAACCCAGAGTGATTAGGTCATAAAATTAAGTGTTTCTGTTAAATGGGTCTTCAAATTGCAAAAACACCGCACGTGGGTTAATTACACGTTTTGCCTTTGGATGAAACCCGTTCCTTTTTACGCACAGGATGCATTGCACAACCAGAGCTCAGTCCAGCGGCGGCGCAATTTCTCTTCCACAGAAACCCCCCTCTGACTCTCCGCCGCTCCGGCCGATCGGTGCCAGTCTTGTGCTTTCGGTCGGAGCCTGCAGTGTTTACGCTCCGTGCTAATCTCTCACCTGCTGCAGGGCCGCGCGCTCCCCAAACCCCGTGCGCTCCCCAAAGCTTTAAACCTGTAGAGCAGGTGCACGGTGGAGCCGAACAGGTGTGAAGCTGCAGAGTTCCGCCACGGTCCCGGTGCTGCCGTAGGGCTCCGCGTGCTCAATACACTTAGCCAAACAATTAAGGGACATTTCCGATTTCGCACGAGCCTGCAAGAAATATCCTTTAATTGTAAGATTAAGAATATAACGTGTCTCCAGGAGTCTGTCTGTCGATCCGCGTCGCTGTTAAATGCACACACACACACACACACACACACACACACACACACACACACACACACACACACACACACACACCCCCACCCCCCCCCCCC
>JAVSBU010365345.1:0-16233 GCA_033118015.1 Loricariichthys derbyi
GTACAATCATGACACTCTCGAATGTATATGGGACCTGGCGAGGTTTAACGGTAGGATAATTTGCATACTATTCTCCGACCCCTTTTGTCTTGATATTTGCTGTTGATGTCGAGGTTTTTTAATCCATGACAGCCCAGGCCAAAATACTGCTATGTGAGAATGGGGTATTAGTGTGTGAGAGCGTGTATGAGAGTGTGAGTGGATGTGCCGTATTATGGGATGGCAACCTCTCTAGGGTTGGTGTAGTAGTTAGCACTATTGCCTCACAACTCCATGATTCCAAGTTTGATTATGAGTTTGCATGTCCTTCACATGTTTGTGTGGGTTTTCTCCAGGTAATCAATTTTCCTCGCACATTCCAAATACGTGTGTTAGGTTAATTTCCACAGTGCCCTTAGTGTGTAAGTGTGTGTATGAGCATGTGAGTGTATTTGCCCTACTATGGATGGGCTCCTTGTCCCTCCCTTGCGCCCTAGGTCCCGCGACACTGACTAGGATGAAGCAGATAACACAATGAATGAAGGATTGAAAAATAAAATGTGTGGATTTGGCTGCCAATAGGCAGTGGACCAAACCACTGTGAGAAGTATGAAGGGGGGAAGGCTGTCCTTCAAAACTTAAAAACAGATTATTATTCATCTATGCGGTTCGTAACCCCAAGATTTTACTTACCTTTAATTATCCTGTATCCTATGATCCTATCAAACCAAGATAGTTATAGCATGCATGCATATAACTAATCACAGTAAATTCAGTATTGTATGGCCTTTGTTAATTATGCTGTGTTTTGTGTGCAGGTGAACGTGGGCCTTCTGGTTCTCAGTATGCTGGGCTTCTGTTTGCCTCTCTACCTGATCTGTTATGGCAAGCAGCTGCGTAGGCAGAAAAAAGAACAGGAAGATGACCCCAAGATCTACGTCCAAATCAATAATGGTACCAACTCAGAGGCATTTGTGTGAACACAGACTTAGACACAGATGGCATGAGTGAACCTGAGAAAACCTGGAAGAAGAATGGAGGAGAGGGAAGTGGAAAGAACGTCACAACCAGTGTAATTGCATCTTCCTCTCCGTGTTGTCCATCTGTACCAGTAATCTACCATACTCACAAACCTAAACACGTGTGCATAGCCAAAGTAAAGACAGTTGAAAATCACAGTGTGCCACCCAAACATGTTTACACCCTCAAAATCCAGAGTCCAGATTCCTTGAGTATCTCAAGCATGTCTGGTTACTGGAAAATTTTACATTGGAATTCATTCCAATTCGGTAGTATCTGTTTGGTTGTGGTGCTTCCTTATGTGTATGAGTGTCCAACTAGTCACTTATACACATAAACTTGTTTTTAATGTTAACATTTTACCTTTCTTTAAGGTTTGTATACTAAGTTTGCCAGCAGATTACTATAAAAGCTTGATCAGATAAGCCTCCAGTTACATTTTGAAATGTGGAGCCGTTTGCCATGACATAGATCTCTGAACCCCTTCTTCACTGACTGATCTTGACGGTTGTGACTGTGCGTCGCTGGAAGAAACGTACAGATGCCATTCATTAAAGAAGACTGACTCTATAGCAATGGCATAAGACAGTATTGAATATCCAGCATTACAAGGCTTTATGCTTTAAGTGGGTGGATGAACACTGTGAAACGCAAACCACAATACCTGATGACACCTATACCGACTCTCCTATGTTACACCTCTGACTTAACAAAGATATAATGGTACACATACACACTACCTATCCAGCTCAAGAATTCAGATATGAGCAAAGCAGAGAGGAGAAAGCTCCAATCAACAAAGACTCTATTCTACAATCATAAAGTTTACCTAGATGTTCTTAAGTCATGCTACATATACAGGAACTAGTGTATTAAACACAAGTGAACTCATCCTGCAAGTGATTCATCAGTAAACAAAGGGGAAAAAATAGTGATGTTATAGTTGCAAGACCAGATCATAACTAAACACTCCTCCCAGTCAGGTTTGAATCTGTCTGACATATGTGTTATACAGCACAGCAAAGCCACGATGGTTTAAGAGAAGTACTTAATTAAGACTGTATACTTTATAAAGATGCACAAATTCCTAAAACCCTTTTCTGGTAACTGATCAGACATGTTTGTTGTCATAATTAACACAATATCCATTTTGTACATGTATACCAAATGCATATTTCCTTAGGGCACACAACTATGTTGCATGAGTCTTTTCTAAAGATTCATTACTTGTAGGAAATAAACTTGCTGAGTCTCCGAATTGCATAAGAACTTGGAAGGATAAGGTCTAACATCAGTGGTGTAGTCCTAACCATAGAAGTGGGTATACTGTGACCGATTGATCGACCCCATAACCTTCCCACATCTTTTCTAATGCCACTCATGCAACATCATGATCATGTAGATCATGTACAGGAGAAGGGACATAACAGCACTATTCTGTATACAGGAGCTAATAATGCATCCTGGATTATTTAGCAGTATTCTGATTAATAAGGATATAGACCATCCTTCCCCTTGAACTACAGACCAAATATGTACACTTGGGCTCATGTATGTAGAACTTTGTCCTTATTCATGGTAGTCTAGCAGTTAAGGTGTTGGACTATGGACCAGAAGGTCCAAAGTTCAAATCTCGCCTCTGCCAAGCTGCCATTGTTGGGTTGCTTGGATTTTAAAATGTAAAATGTATACTTTGTAAGTCAGTCTGGATAAGGGCATCTACTAAGTGCTTTAAATGTAAATGTATTCAAATTCGCACACGCCCCAACAATAGAGACAGTGCTTTACATGTATGATTTGCTTGCCGAGGACACTCAGATGCTATTCTCTGCTTCCAGGCGGGTGTTAGTGCTTTTATATCTGGACTGAATTAAAATTAAATTTATTTTTCCTAATAAATGTTCAGTATAAGGGGGGGGGGGGGGGTCCGAGACCACTAATTAAAAATGCTTCTACTTTGCATTTTACTTTTAATGCAAAGTACTTCAGTACAAATGATATAATCAGTTTGTTCCTATTTTGCTGTAGTGACAGCATGCATTTGAGCTGGCATTGACTCAACAAGTTTCTGCAAAACCTTGTCTCCATGTTATAGTACCATAATTACACAACGTTCCAATGAGCATATTTTGATGAATAACACTTGTTCAGTCTTCATGTATTCACATAATTGCTTGATACGGTTTAAATCAGGTGACTGTGAAGGAAAGTCCTTGACACTCAGCATTTCTTGATGCTTTGGTCTTCATGTAGCAAAATACACTGCTCCAATATGAATCCTTCTCATCGACTATCTAAACAAGATCTAAACAAGCATTTTCACTAGTGGTCTCTACTGTATGTTCCAAAGTATATATGTGACCTAAAAATTCACATGTAGCAGTAAAGCTAAAAAAATGATGTAACCCACATTACATCAATTCAGTGTGAGCCCTGTGGCTGGCTCGACAAGCCGCAATGTATTAATAGTGTTAAAGTGTGACTTTCTTTACAGACACACCATATTATAATCACATTAGATATCATATATAAATTTTGCCAAAATGACAGTTTAGGCTGAAGGTGGTTTCAAATTCTAAGTCAGGACTGGAGTTGTATGCAGTTCTGGCAATTCTAATAGATTTATTCTTTTTATTATAGTTTTGAAGACTGAACTTCACCAGCAATAATGTAACAACTTGCACAAGTATTATACTCTAGGTATTATACGAAATGTGTTTTCAACAGCCTTCTCCTTTTTAATGAACCTACAATTAGATAGGCTTGTTCGAAACTAAAGCCTTGAGTATTTTTTCTGTGATTATTTATCTTTATTCTGATTTTCTTCATTCTGTATTAAGTTTTAAATGTATGTTCCTGGCATATAACCCTATTCGTCACATTTTACATGGCACTTTGTATGACCACCATGACCCTCATGAGGAGAAACTGATGGAAAGAGAAAACTGTGCATCTTTTTGCGAAAAGATGCAGCATCGGGCAGAATGATAATCTGATGTATATAAGACAATCAACATTGTACTCGTATCACAGTTTCAGTATAATGAGACAAATCTGAGAATTTAACACTTCCTTTAGTAATTGCAATGCATTAGTCCTTAACAATACATAGAGTATTGTAAGAACAACGTGTAAGGTTTTTCAATTAATTGCATGCTTAAGGGTGTTGGAGTATCAGTGTTCACTTTATTGGTGCTTAAATTGAAGATGTGCACTTTCCATAATTATCTTTAGTGTGTTACTACAGATGTCACACTTTGTGGCAATAAAAGTGGAAAACTTGAATATACTTTGGCCATTGAAAGATCTTTCAAGATGCTGTATCTTTTCTCTAGTCCCACATTCTTATAGCTGGTTATAAGGCAGTAATGCAAAAAATATAGTGTAAAGTCTCACACAACACTTTACACTACATTTTTATGCAGTCAAGTATTAAGCTCAAAACTTCTTTTATATGAGACCTGATACATGTATTTGCATATACATGTAATCTTAGATGGGAAACTCAGTATACTTGCATTATGTTCATATTCTGTAAACTGTTAGCTAATTGGTAAATAGACTTTTTAATCATAGTCTTGTCCTAGACAACATATTGTAAGTTATAGTGTGTTGTGAACATCTCAAAGAAACATCTCCATTGACTTATTAACTGAGTGATGTGGTTAAGTAATACTGTTGTATCATAACCTTTTGTTAACATCATGATCAGGCAAATATATACTCAATGTACACACTTCTGCATTTATTTACATTTAATTCATAAAACAATAGAAACACTGAGAGTTTTCCAGCAATGTATTCTCTTTCTGATCCTTAACTAGAAGTTTTAATTTCGTGATAGAAGGTTAGGTCATAGATTTGAAGCATTGTTGTGGAATATGACATGTGAACCCATGTTCCCCAAATTACCAAAGGAAAACAACCACACAGTCTCTGATTTTTCCTGGAGATGTTTCACTGTGATTGTTGGTAGAATGTTTGCGCCCTCTTTCTCAAGACACCTGTGCAGAGAAACAGATCAAGGTTCTCAGATCAGCATTTATTGTATGTCTATATTTGCATGTTCTCTAAAGGGTGATTATATGTATACAGGGTGTGCATGTGTTTGGTAAAGACTACAGACTTGAACATGTCTAGATACTGTAGAGAGCATTTTAAATTAACGCAGTACTGTACTAAAGCACAGAGAATGTGAGAGTACAACCGTCATCTCCTCAGACTGGTGGAAAATGCACTTTTTAACTGTCATATCATACATATTCATCCTTTTACTCAGAATACAATCATCTATGTGTTGGTTTTATACATTCATCTCCCCTGTTTATTTGACTAGGTGTTTGTTTATTAAAACCAGAAGATTAAAGAAGTACAAATATTGGGAGATGATTTTAAGTTTTCTGAAGTATGAAATTAGTTGCATCACTGTTGGTTTTCCTTGGCTTGTATTAAATAGCTCATTTAAATGTAGCCAATTTTCTTATTTTATCTTATGTATGTCCTATGTTCTGAAAAGCGTTGTCTCAATATTGTATTGTTTGTTTTTATTTTTTAAATTAATATTAAATCACTATTTAGCACATATTTGATTTTTATTAATAATTGTTCCAGCAAAGATAATTGATTTAAAATATAAATATATATTTAAAATAATTTCTTTTAAAATGCTGGTCTGTGTCAGTTTATGTGTTATGTCCCACTTATATCTATATCATGTAATGATAAAATATTGCGTTATTTTCTTTTAAGGTTAACATAACAACAAAAATCTAACTAAAGTGCATGATTTTATCTTCAAGGTCAGTTACTGATAATGCTGAACAGTAGCCCCTCTGTAATCATGGGAGCATTTATTTCTATTTAATTTATTATTTATTAATTTATAAAAAAGATAGAACCGAACTTATCCAGCTATGCTCTAGCTATCTTGTCTTAATTTGAAGTTTTCATTGTCAACTACAGGGTTGGTTCATAGATTTGAAGCTGCTGTATGGATGGAGGCTGAAACCTTGTAACTTACAGCGAGATTTTAAACGATAAGATGTATCTTTAGTCGGATGTTCAGCTTTAATATCTTTCTTACCAGTCATAATTTTAAGCCTTATTTTGTGATATAGACAGTGTATTACTACCAAAATAGCTGCATTGCACATAATATCTCACTCTTACAGGCCTTGAAAGGCCAGAGACAGCCTAAGTGGAGAATGGGGGAAGACCTGTTTGGTGTGTTTACTGTGTTCGGCAATTGCAGTGGAAACTCTGGTTAGTCCAGGCTTTTGTATTACATTACATTTCTCACCCAACAGCTCATTTCTATCTTGTAAACGACCAGAATATCAAGCTTGAGATGCACACCCTGAGATGCACACCCTGATTTTAGAGAAAGGATAAACCAGGTCAAATTGACTCATCATATCACATTTATGCTTGGGTGTGACACTGGTCTAATACACACAGTGCAGGGACTATGCCAGTTCTGGCTGGATTGACCATCACATGAACACATGATTGGATGAGTCTGAGGCACAGGAAACTGGTCGGGGGATCATCCCGCTGTACTGCCAGGATTAGATGATGACTAACACAAACTGTGCAACAACAGATGAGCTACTGTCTACTGTATCTGATCCACTTGTACCAGCACAACACACACTAACACACCACCACCATTATTGCAGTGCTGAGAATGATCCACCAGCCTAACAGTACCTGATCTGTGTTGGTCCTGTGGGGTCGTGACGACTGAAGAACAGGGTGAAAGGAGGCTAACAAATTATGTAGAGTAACAGATGGACTGCAGTCTCTACTTGTAGAACTACAATGTGCAGCTATATGTGAAGTGTATCTCATTAAATGGACAAGGAGTATAGAAACAAATAAGTGGTCATTGCATATTCAGTAAATACACTGTCTGGCCCACAAAAAAAGGTCACCCACTCTAATATTTCATTGAACTACCTTTATGATTGATTATGGCACGCATTTGCGCTCGCATAATTTTTGCACGCTTCTGCAATGTCACAACATTTATTTCTGTCCATAGTTGCATAATGTTTTCCCAAGATATTGTATTGATGATTTGGACCACTGCACAAAGTCTTCTCCGGCACATCCCAAAGATTCTCAATGGGGTTCAGGTCTGGACTCTATGGTGACCAATGCATGTGAAAATGATGTCTCATGCTCCCTGAACCACTCTTTCACAATTTGAGCCTGATAAATACTGTCATTGTCATCCTATAATTTACCTGTGCCATCATGGAAGAAAAAAATCCATTGATGGAATAACCTGTATGTTCAATATATTCAGGTATCAGCTGATCTCATTCTGTGGCACATAACGCTGCTGAACCTAAACCTGACCAACTGCAGTAGCAACCCCAGATCATAGCACTGGTTCCATAGTTGGTGACTCTATATACTGTACCTTCTGTGTGTGTGTGTGTGTGTGTGTGTGTGTGTGTGTGTGTGTGTGTGTGTGTGTGTGTGTGTGTGTGTGTGGAGAGTGATTCCAGTCCTGAACACTGTTTCCAAAGTTTATTTATGTGTGTTTATGTGGATTTATTTAACATAACCCGGAGTAAACCCACACAGACACGAGGAGGACATTGCAAACTCCACAAAGAAAGGACCCACACCGCTCTACAGGCTCGAACCCAAGACCTGCAGAGAGAACCGAAGAGATTCGATTCTCCGATTTCAGTGATTGAGACTAGTAGTCGAGCCACAACAGTCCGGATGAAGCGTGGCTAAATCTGTATTATCAGAATATGCGAGGTTTTGTGTCTGATTAAGAAAACAATGGACATGAAGCAGCGCTTGATCTGCGTTTTAATTTTAGCAATTAAGAAAATATATATGAGTCGATTCTTTGAATCGATTCTAACCGCTCAGATATGACTCGGAATCGACACTCACCAAGACAAAATCCTCGCTTTACTGTATGTTCAGGAACGCCAGAGACTGTGGCTTTTATCACCGGCGGCCTGTCTGACGCGAGTCAGACAGAAAGCGCCACGTCATCAATTTTGATTACGTGAGGGAACGGTTGTCGTGACAACGCCGCGCCCCAACGGCATCTTTCAGGAAATGAATAGTGAGAAATAAGAAAAGCAGGAACTCCTGAAGGTGGACGGTAGCTAGAGTTGTTCGGAAACGGGAAGTTTGACCTGAATGTTACTGGTTGCTTTACCAATTCAGGAAGATGCTCATAAAGGAGTTGTGAGTATTGTTATTGAGCTAAATACTGGCGAGTGAACCTAAATGATATTTGTCACTCACTGAAATCTAACTAGCTAGCTAGAAACAAGAAGGGTGGCATTAGCATTGTACTTGGCTGCGTCTCAAACCGCAAACTGCCCACTAAATAGTATGCTATATACTAAAGTCCTTTGTGATTGATATTAAATTGGTGTACTTTCAGTAGTTCGGGACGTATTCCTGAAGGTTAGATTGCTTAGAAATGTAGCAATACTTATTCCTATGTGATCTTTTTGTCTAGTTAACTATTACAGACTTGTGCTGTGTTTAATGTTGTAACTGGTTGTTTGATAAAGAATTGGAAGCACTTGATACTCTTGCTTATTTCAATTGATATGAATTAATTATGACAGCCTCAACTCTTCGCCATTTTGGTCCAACTAACCTACAATTTGTTGATTAAAGCTAACCCTTACGCCGAGTTGTACTCGTGTATACCTGTTAAATGGGCGCTTACTTAAGACACTTAAAATTAAGAGGTTGTATTTCTACTAACGAATCCAATACGTAGTCTAAATCAGTATCACATATGGTACAATGCCATAGTAACGCATGTAAATAATAATATTTTTGTAGAGACCCTGGCTGCCATATGACTGATTGTCACGTGCTGCCCTTCTGTAAATCACGCGTTAACTGCACTGTTCATAGTATTCAGTTTGTGGAGGACAAATGTCCATCATAACACATATTAAATGTATTCTTTTTTATTTCTAATCGCACCTCAAATGCTGGTGCAAACTCCCCAAGTTAAATCTCAGATTATCACTTCACTGATTCATCAGTGCACTTTTACTCTGTGGCAGCTTTCATCCCATAATGAATCAGACAGGATACTAGAGAATTTTGCCTGCTGACTGTTTTCTAATAGCAGCCCTTTTTGTGTTCCAGCCGAGTTGTTCTTCCCATTTCTGTTGAAGAGGTAAGTGTGATTGTCATTAACAGAGTCAGACCTTTAACCCTTTTAGATCCATGTGGCAGAACAAGATTACTAAGTGTTAGGTGACTGGCTGTTCTGGACCTAATCAGCACAGTAATATATGTGAAAAAATAGACCCATACAAAATTAATCGTTGGGGTAATGTAAAAGCAAGTACAAATTATGGGAATTTAAAATATGTATTGTTAAAACAAGTTTGTACTAAGGCCTGCCCTTCACTGCTATGGATTTTTAGTAGCTGAATATTCTGTTAACAAACAGTACTGTCTTCACTGTATTCCTCAAACTCTAAAAACATGTCTATCAATATCAAAACAAGCCGTTAATAAATGCTTCCTCCTATACCAACCACCCAAGCAAAAAAATCCCTTTTCAGGATTGTGGCAAAAACAAGATAATTTAAAATGTGTATTTTTAAAATGTAAAACATATAATAGAATAAGTATTAGTACAGGTTTTAGGGTTGCGCATCAGCAATTTGCTAGACCCACACCACAGTGATCCAGTTCAAGGTTCAGAGTTTCACAGGCACAGTTGGCTGTGTTTGAGGAAGGGGAGGCTACATGAGAGGAACTGGCATCCTGTCCATGGCGTGTGTCTGCCTTCATCTAATGAATTCCAGGATGGCCTCTGGACCTAGGCACTAGTATGTTGTTCACATTGCCTATGCACTGTGCCATAGCAGATGTATTAGGACTACTGCAGGGTTTTGGTTTTTTTTGTTTGTTTTTTGGTTACTATGTTTTGCAATGATGGATTACCTGAACTTTTAATAGTATGGCATTAGTTCTTTACCATTAGTCTGTAGTTCTGTTATTTAATTGGATTAAATTGCACAACCTGGCGTTGTTTAAACCTGTACTTTGCATATGCTATGTGAATTTGGAAGGAAACATTGCTGTTGTTCTGTAGTACCAGGTGGGGCAACTTTACTCTGTGGCTGAGGCCAGTAAGAATGAGACAGGAGGAGGTGAAGGTGTAGAGGTACTGAAGAATGAGCCCTATGAAAAGGATGGAGAGAAGGGCCAGTATACACACAAGATCTACCACTTGCAGAGGTATTTGTGTTGTCCTGATTAGGGCTATACTAAGGTGTCAATAACAAATGTGTCTCTGAATGGAAATTGAATACGTCTAAAGTAGATTATTATGTCGATTATTAGTAGATGTTTTGTTAGATTTTATTTATCAGTATAATTAATGGCATCACTTAGAAAATGTAGTGCAACTACACCTTGATGAAAATATTTTCTATGTCATATGTGATTTTGTGGAGATGGTTTTATAATTTTCAGTTTCTTCACATATTAACTGAAGAACTGACTGGTTCAAGTCACTCACTTTCAACTTTATACATTCCCTATTCCTCTGTGGTGTAGTAAAGTACCAGGATTTGTACGGATGCTGGCACCAGCATCGGCTCTTAAAATTCACGAGAAGGCCTGGAATGCTTACCCGTATTGTCGCACAGGTAGGTCTTACTAATTTGCATTTAGCTATTAATTCCAAATATCGCAAATCTAACGTATGTGTTTGTTTATAATCAAAGCAACACTAAGCACTTTAAACGGTCTCTCTTCCATGTGCTGCTCTCCCTGTCCTCGTGTGCAGTTCTTACTGTGAGTACTATGACATATACCTTACACATCTTAACCATGATCACACCTCAGAGTAGTTTGCAATTGATTTATTTAAATAAGCACTCACATACATGTTTGCATGTAGGTGATTACGTCAGTGCTTCTGAGAGTGAAGACTGTAATGTTTTGTACCAAAGTGTAAAAAACCCCTCTCCATTTTAAACTGTCAACTTTTTTGATACATGCACTTTTACTTGGGGGACGGGGGGAGTAGGAAATGGGGCTTATGTGGCTGGTACCATATTATACTAGGTTTAGAACTAGAGTGTTTCCTGGGTAAAGGCTGAAGTTTTAAAAAATAAATAAATAAAAATAAATACGTTTTAGTGGATGATGTCACCTTGGGGTGAGTAATTTCAAACAATATCAAGGGGAAATTAAACAAGAGTAAAATTTTTAACAACTATATACGCAGATATAGCTTTCTAGACACAGATATAAGTAATCTCACTATCTTGTATGATGCTACTCCATTGCAGTGTTGGTTATGAGTCTCTTTTGTAGCATGACACATGACCTAGCCAGAAGGCACCACCAGGACTCAAACCTGGTCTAATGAGTTGCCAGTGCACCACCCATATGTGCCTGTCAAGTCTATAATAAGTTAACATTTTAAACTTTTAGCCACTGCATTTTTGAAGTGGGAAAAAACCCAGGAAAGTGCGGCATGGAGCACTTTCTACTGATAGTGACTCTCTAACCGTGTGTCAGTTCACACTTGATGTATGGAAGAGGCGTGCAATTCACCGGATTTGCACAGGTTGCTACTTGCATCCTCCGTGATGACATCACTGAATGTTGAAAACCTTGCACTCCTCCACCTTCTGCAGGAGGCCCCATGGGTCCTTTATTTGGTTTAGTCTAGAGACATAATTGGCCATTCCATTACCTTGACTTTCAACGTCCTCAGCAAGGAGGTTGTCGTCTTAAAGGTGTGTTTGGGGTTGTTATCATGTTGGAAAACTGCCAATGCCGCCCAGTTTCCACTACCACCATACTTGACTGTAGGCATGGGAGAGTTTTCTTGATACTTGAATTTAGTTGAAAAGGGTGTCACCATACATGATGGACACCTTCTGAGCCAAATAAGTTTATCCTTGTCTGACCACAGGACATGGTTCCAGTAATATGATGAAACCAAGATGAACTTGTTTGGCTCAGAAACTGGGCCGCATGGCAGGTTTCCTACATGATAACAACCCAAAACACTCCTCCATGATGCTAACTGTCTTGTTGAGGAAGCTCAAGGTAAAAGTGATAGGCTGGCCAAATATATCTCCAGACCTAAACCCAATTGAGCACCTGCGGGGTATCCTCAAGTGGAAGGTAGAGGAGTGCAAGATGTCTGACATTTCCCAGCTCCATGATGTCATCACTGAAGATTCCAGTAGGAACCTGTGCAGGTTTGGTGAAGTCCATGCCCAAGAGGGTTAAAGCAGTGCTAGATAATAAAGGTGTTCACACAAAATATTGACACTATGGGTATAAAACTCAATTTTATCGCCAGCCATTTAGACATTAATGGTTGTGTATAGAGTTATTTTCCGAAAACACAATCTATACTGCTATACAAGCTGTACACTGACTACTTTACATTATATCCAAATTTAATTTCTGTAGTGTTGTCCCATGAAAAGATATAATAAAATATTTGCAGAAATATGAGGGGTGCACTCACCTTTTGTGAGATACTGCGTGCGTGTGTGTGTGTGTACACAGTGTATATTACAATGCCTTGCAAAAGATTTTATACCCCTCAAACTCTTCCACATTTTTTTCACGTTACACCCACAAAATTAAATCTGTTTAATTGGGGTTTTATGTGATAGATGAACACAAAGTCGCAAGTGTAGTTGCAGTCAAAAATATTCATCCCCCTCAACTACAAAGACATACAAACTACAAAGACAAAAAACCTCTTTTAACAACAAACAGTATTTATTTGTACATGAGTTCTTTTGACAGCAGAAGTTGACTTCAGTTTAAAGTTCAAATGAGAAATTTAACTCTTTGCACACATGTATGTGCACTATTACTCAACCCCCTGCTCAAACTTTGTGGAGCATCCTTTAGCTTTTATAACTTCCAAAAAACATTTTTGGTAAGTACTAACAAGCTTCCTACACCTCTCAGTTGGAATCTTGGCCCGTTTTTCACATGCAGAAGTCTCTAGTTCAGTGATGTTTGATGGCTTCCTTGCTGCAACTGCCTCTTTAAAATCCCACCAAAGATTTTCAATCGGGTTTAGATCTGGTGACTGAGAAGGGCACTCCAGAACATTTCAGGATCTTTTTCTCAACCAAGCTTCGGTTGACTTGGAGGTCTGCTTAGGATCATTGTCTTGCTGGAAGGTCCAGTGATTGCCAAGGTTTAATTTGTCATCAGATGGCATCACGTTCCTCTTTAAGATGGGCTGGAATTTCTGAGAATCCATGATGACAGGTACACAATCAAGATTGCCAGTTCCTGCTGCAGAAAAACATCATCAATGACCCACCTCCATGTTTGGCTGTGGGGATGGTGTTCTTCTGGTCATAAGCCTGGCCTTTTGCAATTCCAGTTTGGTTTCATCAGTCTATAGAACTGTCTCCCAAAACTCTGTAGCCTTATCCAAATTCCTCCTGGCATGGTCTAATCGACTTTTGATGTTTCTTGTGATTAAGAGTGGAGTGCGTCTTGGATTCCGGCCATGAAGTCCTTGTTTATTCGGTGCAGGTCTTATAATTGCTACTGAAACACTTGTTCCAGCCTTCATCAAATCATCCTGTAGGTGTCTTGCACTCACACTGATGTTTTTCTTAGTTGTTCTGACTAAGTTGCTAAGGATGCTTCATGAAATTTTGGGCTTTCTTCCATGGCCAGGCAGGTTTGCAGCTGTTCTATAAGTTTTAAACTTCCTTATGCTCCCAATGGTGTCTCTTGGGATGTTATATTGTTTTGGAAACCTTCTTATACCCAAGGTCCTTTAGGTGCGATGAAATAATCTCCTCTTTCAGCTTTTGTGGAGGCTCCTTTGTCTTTCCTATGATTGCAATTCCTTGAATTCCTTCATGGGTGGAGTTTATATATGATCATCACAGCTGAAGTAAATGAAGGATCATAAGAGTTCTCAAAGGCTTAATTATGTTTCAACTCCACTTTAGTCCATAAAAACTGCTAGGAACCTTTAAAAACCCCTAAAAAGGGTTGAATAATTGTGACATGACTATCTTAACAAAAGATACTGTTATACACAAATACTACATCATGCATTTTCTGTTCTGATTTTATGTATCACTTAACTCATAAAGAAGTCATCCAAAGCAGAATATTGCTATTTGAAAAAACGTAAATTGATAAATCCTTAAAATCTTTGGGGGGTTGAATATCTTTAACTGCAATTGTATGTGCGAAGTGTAAAGAAATTGATTCAAGCTTTTCAAAATTTTTAATAAATAACAATCTGAAAAATGTGGCATTTATTTGTATGGAGCCCCCTGTACTCTGATACCCCTATTTAAAATAGAGTGTGACCAATTGCCTTCATTAGTAAGTAAAGTCCAGTTTATTGTCAGCGTTACTACAGTTGTTCTCTAAAGGTCTCAGAGGTTTGTTAGAGAATATGACTGATCAAACAGCATCATGAAAACCAAGGAACACACCAGACAAGTCAGGGATAAAATTCTGGATTAGAATAAAGCAGGGTTAGGTTATAAAATATTCCAGCTTCTGAACATCTTATGTAGCGCTGTTCAGTCCATCATCCGAAAATGGAAAGAGTATGGCAGTGTCTTTGGAAACCTACCAAGACAAGTTTGTTTACCTAAACTGACAGACCAGGCAAGGAGCGCACTAAACAGAGCAGCAGCCAAGAGGCCCATAGTTACTCTGGAGGAGCTGCAGAGATTCCCAGCTCTGATGAGAGCCTCTGTCCACATGACAACTATTACTCCACAAATCTGGCCTTTATGAATGAGTGGCAAGAAGCAAGCAAGCCTTAAGAAGTCTTGTAGTTTGCCACAAGACATGTAAGGGGACACAGCAAACCTGTGGAAGAAGGTGCGCTGGTCAGATGTGACCAAAGTTGAAACTAAATGCAAATGCTATATATGTGGCAGAAAAGTAATACTGCACCACACCATCCCTACCATGAAATGTGGTGGTGGCAGCATCAAATTCCCAGCACATTTTCCAGATTTATCACCATGTATCATTTTCTTCACTTTACACATACTTGCTATTTTGTGTTGGTCTGTCACATAAAAATCCTGATAAAATAAATTTAAGTTTATTGGTGTAACGTGGAAAAAAAATGGAAAAGTTTGAAGGATATGATTACTGTATGCTGGTGGTATTTCGTATGGCATTTTTATTTTACAACCCAAGTCAAACACAATTGAGACGATATGGAAAATGCAAATTAAAAATAGCAGTGTTCCCTGCATTTAGTTTGACTTTTATTCTATTGCAAAGATTATGAACCCAGGATATTTCAGGTTTGTTTGGTTGACATCATTTCATTTGTTAATATACATCCATTGCTGCATTTCAAGCCTGCAGGACGGATCAAAAAAGTTGGGACAGTAAAACATTTACAAGTCTAATGTTGCCAGATGTGTTTCAGATTCTGTTTTGTTCTGTTCTTCATACAAATGTGTCTTGTGGTTTGCAACAGTACTGGGTTGTTGTTGACACTTTTTCATTTCTAAATTCACACATTCTCTTGTTGGGGACAGGCAAGGACTTTAGGAATACCAGTCCAGTACCCATTACCCCCTCTTTCTCAGCCATGCCTTTGTATGTGTGCGGCATTTGGAATTTCATTGTCTGGTTAAAAAAATGTGTGGATGACCCTGTGAAAAATGTCATCTTGAAGGCAGCATACATTGCTCAGCTCTCAGTGTACTTTTCTACCTTAATGCTTCCTTCACAGAACTGTAAGTTAATCTTTGACAAGGGCATTGACTCAACCCCATACTATTGACTGACCCTTATTTTTGGACTTAATACTGATAACAGTTATTTGGTTGTTGTCATCTTTTCTCTGCAGTACCCAGTGTCGATTTCTTCTAATATTAAAGATCTATAATATTAATTAATCTGATCACAATACGTTTCCTCTGTGTGATGGTCCATGCCAGATGCCCTAGACCCCAGAGAAGTTAGAAGTTTTGGACATTAAAGTTTTAAGTGACATTTGTAACAGGGGGTGGTGGAAGAGAGCAACTGGACTTGCTTGTAGATTCTTGAAGATGTTTCACCTCTCATCCTAAAGGCTTCTTCAGTTCAAACTGACTAGCGGTCAGCTATATATCTTGTCATGGATGAAAAGGTAATTTGGGGTGTGGTTGAGTCGTCCTGTTGGTGTGGGTCCCTGGAGGCTGGGTGTGAATGGCCTCAAGAGTCATTTGGGTG
>JAVSBU010365442.1:0-16232 GCA_033118015.1 Loricariichthys derbyi
CAAGTCAAAATGAGGCTCAGTATTGTGTGTGGCCTCCACGTGAAGTCTGATTTACTTGGATTTACATTGTGTGGCTTGAATGTTCCCTTTATTTTTTGAGCAGTGTATATAAAAAAATATGAAAAATATACACTGACATTGACCAACGTATGTCTAACGCAGTCAGAAAAACTAGTCACCTTTGTTCACCCTGCTGAATACAACCACAGGGTCACAAGAGGTACACAAGAACTGTTTTGCATCAGACTTATTATGCTGGAGTGATTCAGTGGTTTTCGTTAAGCCGAATTAGATAATTGCATTGACGAGCAAACACTGATGCAAAGTCTCCCCAATCTAAACTCATTGGGATTGCCCCTGCCAACGACTGGCCAGGCTTAATCAAGACTAACTGGTTAAATGGCTGAGTCAGACTTCAGAGGAAAAGATGAATGATCAGCTTGCTCGCTCTCTTTCTCAGCGCCAGGCCTGACAGACTTAGCATTGGCAGCTCGATCGTTGCCCGATTCGCTGCATAAATAAGGGAATAAATAAATGCAGATGGAGTTGGCCTATCAAAGATACGCTTAATGCGCTGTCAGTCACAGAAATACGGAAGGACATATGGCCCTTTGCCACCTCATATGCCTGGACCTTTGCATTACGAAGACTCCTGGTTTAAAAAGCAGATGACTCATTTTTATTCTATGCTATAGACTATAGGTGAAAAACCCTTCAATCTGCTGTTACATTCAGATATTAATACAATACCCGGAAAGCCAATAGGTCCAAAAGCAACTACGTGCATTATTTTTTATGACATATCTGCAGAATGTGAATTACAGACACTTAAGGTTGCACAGATACTGTATGTAGATTACAATCTCTGTTTAACTAATTTTTTTTATTCAATCCAAAGATGATAATAACAATAGCAACCACAACAATAAGAGCTTGCATTTAGGGGAAGTCGGCATGATCAGACAGATAGCACTGCTCAAGATTAATTGTGGGTTGTGTGGCAGGATTCCTAGATTGAGAAGAGGTGGTACAGTGCAGTGAATGCCTCGTGTAGAAAATAAATTGCAAAGCAGATGTTAATGTTAGGCAAAAAGGAGTGATTGCCTTTCAGTGTTCCAAAGTCCATAGTGTGAAGGAAGTAGCTGAATCAATATGGTCATACAGGCCTACCAGTCTGAAATTCTCATCAGAATTGGGCCCAAAAGATGAAATTTATAGACAAGCTAGTGTTTCACAGCTTAAGAATAAAAATCTATTCACTTCCAGGCAACAGTTGCTTCTAAAAATTCAGCACATGTTCTTTACCATTTCAGGAAGAACACTCCACAGGGAACTGCATACCATGAACATATGGAGCAGTGTGACACACGAGGCCTTTGCTCACAAAGGTTTCTGGTTACAGTGGGTGAAAAGGCATAAACACTGAACTGGAACATGACAAGAAATGTGTTATCTGGATCTAATGAATCTGATTCAGTCTATGTGAATGATGCTAGGTGTCATGTCCATCGAAGATCTCAGAAAACCTTCAATGAGGACTGCGTGCAAGGTGTGGTTCAAGCTGAAGGAGGTTCTATGATGTTCTAGGGCAGGTTTAGTTATGTGGAAATGGGTCCTTTGGTTGAGGTGTCAGTAAATTTGAACCATGATGCCTGCATTGAGCTGTATGACTTATGAACGTATGCTTCAATACACATGCATGTACACCGATGGCTTTCGGCATGCACAAATGCAATCTATTGCAAATGTGTGACCCTTTGTCCACACATACAAGATATTCATGGTTCTGTACCACCTCTCCTCAATCTAATAATCATGTCACACTCCATGCATGTACTTTTTTTTTTATAACAGAACTGCCACAGCAAAGATGATATGCATTAACATGAGCATGTCTAACATATGTATTAGATGATAACTTATTTTCTAGCATATTGTCTATTATCCTACCAACTGAAGATAAATCTAGCCATATTTCTTTAGCAGCAATTTAGGGCACAAACAGAATCAGAACATATGGCTGAGTGTCTCTCATGAAGTTAAAAAAGGCAAAACAGACATCCAAAGAAGCTAATCTGATTTGTGCAAAGGAAACTTTCTTAGCTTTTGGCGATAGTCAAAGTGTCATGACCTGATTGTTTGATTCATGTCATTGGGCCTGCTTGTTATACTGTTTTAATACTCACAGGGATTGGTTTCATAAAGATTACAGTTCTACAGCAATTCCTCAATGTTTTCAAGCACTGTGTTATTTTATATTACACAAGAAAATTCAATATCCCTTAATTGTTGCATGAATTCCTTTTAAAAAGAACATGTCTGATTGATTATGAGACCAAACCCAGCTTCGTGCAAATGCCATGTTGTTCCTCCAAGGCCTTACATAAGACATTAAGCTGTATGTGTATTAAAATGGCTCTAGAGGACTTCAAAATCAAAACACAAAAAAACCATGTCACAACGCTTACAGCCAATTCTGGTGCTGCTTTATTAGAGAGAAACAAAAAATGTGGGCAATGTTTTGCCATCATGTTCTATTACGCAGAAAAATAAAAACATGGCCTAGCAAGACGAGCAAACAATCATCTCCAACAACAACTTCATCGAATATCAAAGTCACAGTTATTTATATAGCCCTGTACTCTGAATCCCTGCCAATTATCAGCAGTCGAGATCCCTTCCTAGGCGGTTTAACCCCCATTTGTACCCAAATGACTCAGTGGCAGGGTTGGGGCAGCAATTCGGATAATGGGTCACACCTTGGTCCCAGTGAACCTAACGATTTACATGCTGACAGAGTGGGTCAATGTCTTTTAGGACCACCTCCAAACTGACAGCCTTAAATACCTGGGACTTCCAACCAGCTTCTAGAATTCCAGCTTCTAGCGTGTGATCCCAGACTGGAAACTAGCTCTTTCTCAAAGGTACCGACTCCCTGTTAGTCGATGGTGGTCATGGGTTAAACCCACTTATATCTGACTTATATCTAAGTGTCTGATAGCTTGTTTCCCAACACAGACATCCCACTCTAACGATTGAGTTTGTGTCCCAACACCAAGTCCATCGAATATTAAAGTCAAAGCTATTTCTAAAGCACTTTTTACAGTGAAACATTGTCTCAAAGCATCTTCTAATATCTATGACTATTTCCAAATGAAGCATGCTTTGAGCGACAGTGGAAAGGAAAAACTCCCCAAATGTTATTAGGAAGAAATCTTGGGAGGACCAAGACTCAAAAAGGGACCAAACATCCTTGAGCTTAATGGTATACGTAAGAGTTAACTATGGTATCTAATTAAGTTCACTATCCATATCCACTGCAATTATCTTAAGATCAATGTAGATGATTATTAAAACTCAAAAATCAGCCCTGAAAACAATCCCTGCTCAAACAAACCACCGGGTAACAGTTTAATGTCATTTACAAGTGGACAGCGGTTCCTAGCAAATCAATGCCTTACAAGAAATCCATAGCACCTTAGAGGGAATCAGTGTCATAAAATAGTGAAAGAATAGAAATAAAGAACTATTTCACCAAAGGTCACAAGGTTAAGGGATCTTAGACTACTCATTCCTCACCATTTATTTATTTGGCTTACAGAAATGATTCTCAAGAAGACTGAAAATGATCGAGAAAATTTGGGAGCGATCTGTGTCAGCTTTTCCTTGTTCAACTTTTCTCCAAATCTCACTCAGGTATTAACAGATTCATTTGCATAATTATTCAGCGTTCCATACAATTTACGTAACGCACAGGTACGAATATCAGGATGGAGAAATTATCATCCTGCACTTTGACAGGAGCCCCGTCCTATCCACCAAAATAGGCACTGGACCCCAGAGCCCTAACCCTCCACCAACCCGCACCAGGGAAATCAAATGAATAGAAATGTGAGCGATGAGCAGCTGAGCTGCCCCTGGTGTAAACAGCTTAGTACATCTGGCTCCGAATGTTTTTCTTTAGATTTGCTAGGAGATGATCTGTGGGGTAGATCCGTCTCATTCTCCTCCAGGGTGATCGGAGTGGTAAACATCATCCCTGATTCATTATTGTTTTCCCTGTAGCTGCACTGCAGCTGATTTGTGTGTCTGCTATGAATCCGTCATGTCCCTTCTACCCTCTCGGTCAGGATGTACGACCGAAACCGACTGACAAGCACAGAGGCATAGCTCAAAACCTGCCTGCCTGAGCATGTAACAGGAATTCATCAGGATTATTATTTTTATTATAGTTCCCTCGGGTCAGACATGGACGCCCTGGCCTCTGCAAAAAGGGAAGCTGCTACAAAAATTAGCCACAGCCTAGGCAAAACTATTTTCTCACCAGAATGAGACTCAATTAATGGTGCACGCATGGTATGGCATTTCTATTGGCTGCGGCAAACGGCGCAATGAAAGAAGCTTGTTAATGTGATGCACAGTGTTATGTGAGCATGAAAAAAGAGTGGTTGTGCAACACCAGTAGAGGTGGGTTTCAAAATAGAGGGGAAATTAGAGAAGCAAGCAGAAACCAAGACAACAGATTATAGTGTTTTCCACTCTGGTGATCTGACTGGAAACTGTGGAGTTGAGGGAAGGTAGAAAATAAGGATGGAAGGAAGGAAGAACAAAAATAAAAACAGAAAAAGAGCAAATGTAAGAAACAAGGTGGCTAAGAGAAAATGGAAGAAAGAAAAAGAAAAGTATAGTCCAAATATAAAGAAAGAGTTTCATTTGAAGTTATTTTGTAGAAGGGAAGAAAAAGTAAGAAAGCAAAAAAAGAAGCAAACAAAAAAGAATAATAAAAATATAAAATTAAAATGCAACGAATGACAGAATGAAAAAGCAATAAAATAGGACACATGGGAATAAATAAAAGAACAAAGAAAGAAAAGAAAGAAAAGTGTATGAGGCAACAAGAAAATAAACTTCCAGAACTTAGTGTAAGTGTTTCTTAAAAAAGTGAGAAACAAGGAAAGAAAGAACAAAAGGGTAAAATAAAAAGAAAACAAGAAGGAAAGAAACTAAGAAAAGAAGCAAGACAAAGTAATACAACAGCCAACAATAAATTAAGGCCTAATGTTTTAAATGAGTGTTTCTTTAAAAAAAAAAAAAAAAAAAAAAAAAAAAAAAAAAAAAAGGTTTGACAGAAGAAAAGAACTGGGAAACAAAGGAATGGAGATAGAGAAGGAAGACAAAGAAAAGAAGAAAGGGAAAATGAGAAAAACAAAGAAAAAAATGTGTACTAACTGACATCATGAGATCAACGATACATAGAAACTGGTCCTCAGCAATAACCCAGATTCTCTAAAAACCTTTATTATAATGTGGCAGGTGTTTGTAATAAAGCTACTTTTACATCTATCACATCAATATACAATGCACTACATTAAAATCTATTATTTTGTTACTTTATTGTATATGTTACATCTACATATCATCAATTTGCTCAACTTACATTATTACAGACGCAGCCCCCTAGACTCATGGAAAACTCAATCTCAGATAGAGGAAAGTTTCTGCCAGGTTTCCTAACCAGCTTTCACAGTGTCAGCGTAGGTTCTCAGGTTCTATCCAGGTCATGATACATTTGAGCATTTAAGTTGAAGGTAACTCGAAGACATTTCACCTCACATCCTAAAAACTTCATCAGTTCTTAAAAAAAAAAAAAAAAAAAAAAAAAAAAAAAAACTGATGGGGAGTCCCAGGAATTTGAATTAATTATTCACAAGCTGACAGAGTGGGTCAATGACATTTAAGACCACCTCCAAGCTGACAGCCCCACTAGAGGTTAAATACCAGGGGCTTCAAATCAGCTTCTAGAATAAAAGAAGCCTTTTGGATGAGTGGTGAACCATCTGAATTTGACTCAAACACTTAAGGCCAGTTTTCATGTCTTACCCTATCATCTAGTGTGTGATCCCAGATTAGATATTGGCTCTTTCTCAAAAGTACCGACTCCATTAGTCAATGCCGGTCACAGGTTAAATCCACTTATATATGACATTAGTGTCTGATGGCTGGTTTCCCATCACTGACATCCCACTCTAAGGATTGACCTCATGTCCCATCTCAGCAGTGGTTTCCACCTTCCAATTTCAGGGTTGCCTATAGTCTGGATGCCTACACAAGCAGACCAGGGGTTTCTCATGAAGCAATAAACAATCTGAGGGTTGTAGCAATGAGAGTCCTAAAACTGTAATAAAGTTATAGCAATAATCGGTGTTCAATTACTTGAAGAACCATTACTGCTATACTTGGCCTATCACAGCTTGCTTGTGGCCACTCTAGAGGTTTAGTCTATAGGGTTAGGTGTCACATAGGTGCTAACACTGGATTTGTTTAGACTCATAAAGCAAATCATTGAAAACAGACAGGTTTTTACCAAAATAATATATATTATTAAAGAAAACCATGACTGGATACTATGTGGATAAGTGTGTGCTGGTTTGGAGCCTCGAGGCCCAGGGCCAGAGACAGCAGCCAAAGAAAGTGGCTTAACTACCAGGAAGTTAATGGCAGCCAGAGCCTTGGTGGACCCATGACACATCCTTCAGGGAGCTCACCAAATGATCTGATAATAATGGTAATCCCTGTCCACCTAAGCTGCCATATTTTGGAATGCCCTGTTGTTGTCGTATTGCTGGCAGGTGCTAGAGCAGCAGGTAGCTCATGATGGATAGCACAAGACCCAGAGTAGCAGCTTGAGCCTCTCCCTGCCTGGGCTGTCGACCCGGCACCACTATGCAGCCCTAGAAGGGACAATCCATATGCCACTGGCTAGATGATGATATAATAAATCAACTGGGGTTTTTTTGGTTTGACAAATACAAAATGGCATTAACACTTACTGATTTTAACCCAAATGTTGAAGTGACATATTACAAAACATTTAAGGCTTTTAAGAGGTTTAACGTCTGCATTAAGCTCTATGAAACAGGACGCTGAAAGAAATGGATGTTTAATGGGCTGAACATTACCATAGTCACATAGTAGTTTAGATACTTGGCACGTATAGTGTTTTATTTTAAACATTAAAATGCATTAAAACACAATATAAAATAAAAACATTCCGTTCTGTACTTTACAAGACAGCAATTCTTATCCTTGTATCTTTTAAAATCTAAAGTACTTACCGATAACGAAAATGAAACAAATGTTACCATGTTGTTTTCTGCCTTCAAGACTGCAATTATTTTATCTCGGCATGTGTTGCAAGGGATTGCTTGTACATTTTCTGTCATTCAGATGACTTTCAACGTTAAAGCACATGGACTTTATTTGGGCGGATGATAAACAGAGCCTACATGTATTCAATGTGACTGGGTATTTATATAAAGTATGTTGCAAAATTAATATTTCACAGTCATTTTTTTAGAGTAAAGAGCATAAGGCACCAAAGCAGACCCCCCCCCCCCCTCATACTTTCTACTGAGAATGGATCTACCGGTATATAAATGCTATCCATAAATAGCTTACGGCAGTGACAGAACAAAGGCTTTGTGGTCAAGACTGTCAGCACATAAGGCTGATGATTCATATTAATAGTAAAGGACAAGGTAACAAGATAACATTTAATAAAATGTTAGCTTTTTTAGTACTAAACAACTGCAATTGCAAGCTAATTCGCAATATTTAGTAGGGTATACTGTGCAACAAATTATTAAAATTAAGTCATCCAGGTTTTAGTAACCATGGGTGGTAGAAGAGAGCAACTGGAATTGCTTGAAGATTCTTGAAGACGTTTCACATCTCATAAGAAAGGCTTTTTCAGTTCTGGAGAAGCAAGTCCAGTTGCTCTCTTCTACCACCCTCTGACCTAAACACTATTGCAGGCCAGGATGGCTGATTTTAAGCAGGATAACTCGTCCTACCATGCCGCAAAAATTATTCAAGAATGGACTGAAGAAAAAGTTCAAGAATCTGATCTGGCCTCCAAGTTCCCCAGATCTCAATCCAGAATCTATCTATATTTATTCATGTTGTATAATAAACATATTTACTGCAGTAATATAATAGTAAAAGCATAACATCATCCAGTTATTTTTTTTTTTGTCAGTTGTGACATAACAGCCAGCTTTTTCAGTGATTGCAATACTTTTAAAGTAACATACTTATGATAAAGCTCCGGTATTCTGTTTGATATGATTACACTACCTTTTATATACCTTTTGTGCTCAGATGTACAGTACAGTGTGTCATGGGTACTGTGGCTCTAATCTGACAACAGATGAGCTTGTTGTGAGGTTGCGGTGGCAGAACAGCAGCGTGTCGCACTCTGATGACAGTCTTGAAAGCTACAGCCGCTGTTTAGGCTACTGGGACCCAACGCCTTGTCAGGTACAATTACGACCATCGCCCCGTCTTTCCCGACCATAAGGAAACTGTCTACCGCTCCTCAAATGGAAGCACAAAATATCATACCTGCAGCACAGCTTTCATTGGCAGCTAAGGGCAAGCTCACATTAAGGTACTGTGCCAGAGCATGATTGGCACCCCTCCCATGCACTTATATTGTGGTTAAAAGTTCTGGACATGCTTACGTCATCACAACAGTGGATTAAAGGTGTGCACAGCACAATGGACTAATACAGTCCTTACTTTGTGGTTTTTGGAGTGCACCAACACACAGCCTCATATGCCTAGACCATAATATAGATTTACTAATTATGCAATGGGGCAATTTTCGACTACTCATGATCCACGTATAAAAGTTTTGGAGAGGCAGCTGATGTTGAGTTCTGAACTCGGGAACCTTTAGTGATCAAACTAAATGCGTATTGTGCCTGAGTGTAAGTGAACCTCCTCAAGTGTGGGCATGGTACAGAGTCAAACGAACCACACATTGGGAGTCAAACAGTCGGCCACAATACGGACTGCCTAGTGAGAGAACGCTCTAAAAGGCACTGAAAAGTTGGGAAGGGGACATGCTAAAGGCCAGAGACCCCAGACACTCCATCCATGCCACATAACAGCACTGCCCGACTTGGGGGGGTACAACCTCCAAACCACCTCGCAAATGTACTCAACAACTGGTCAATGCAGGATTATTAGTGTATGATTTAAATGATTCCTCAGACTTTTTTTTTTTTAGAGTCAAGACCAATATTTAGCTCTCAGCTTCCCTATTTGTGAGTGTACTGATCCCAGTATGATCCCATTTGCAGACCTACTACTTCTGACCATGCATGAGTGCTCTGTCAGGAAAGAGGAATGGCCGATGTGTGAGATGCAACCGTTAGGTTCAGCCCTGGACTCTTTCATCACAAATGCTATCAGCCAGAACAAATCTATGGCCTTGCCTTGCTGGTGGAGGGGCGAAGGCAACAGAAAGAGCGAGAGTGCAGAGTACTCAGCAGGAGAACTTTCTCTTCTCCTCTGGAGACTCAACACTCCTCTCCAGTGCTTAGCAGCAGAGAGCTGACTGAGCATAAAGCTGGCTGCTTTCATTTTAACATAATAAAATATTGAGTATAGATGGTACATGCTAGAAGTTTGGGATCCTTTGAACCATCTGAAGCAGCTGCTTCCCTCCAGGTCAACTCGAGAGCATGACAGCTCTCAAACGACATACAAGCTCCAGATTAGTACAGAGAAAAATGGCTCTGGCTTTCAGGATCTCTCTGACCCTTGTTGGCAGTTGTCCTAAAGACATGTCTCTGTTGTAAATTCTTGCCTGGTGGGCAGCGGCTGATTGTGTCATTTGTTCTAATCAGTAGGTGGGAGTGTTATGCACTGCTTTCCATGGTGAAAATGGGCTAGAGTAGCCAGAAAAAGTTCCCTGAGGCATTCCTTCATGCCAAGCAAGTCCTCTGTTTTCCTCCTTACAAAAAGATTCAAGATGACCCCAGCTAGGGTGATGTATGGATACTGTGATTACAGCCTGCAGTGCTATTTTGAGCCTTTTATAGGAGTTGGGATGATGGCTGGGTGAGGTTGCCTCAGAAACATACGGTACTCTGCAAAAGATGTCTCTCCCTTTAGTGTTCTCACTATACCCCGACAAACATCTGATAGCCATGGCTCCTGAAAAGTACCCATGTACAAGAACTGTAGATGATCATGCGGGTGATTTCAGGCATTACACCAGGTTGGTTACAAATAGCGATTTGTTCTATATAGTCTTGCCAAAACTGTCAGCTGCCTTTCAGGATAAGCACCTACCCTGGTGCAAACCTGTTGGTTCCACTTCTTAAAAGTCCACCACCAGAAAAAAGAATGTTCAAACAAAGGCACAAAAAACAGCTGGGACTGAAATGACCTGTGGCGGAAAAACAGAGGACGCTCCCAGTAAAACATCATTGCGCTGGAGGACCCGAGCAGTTAAGCTTAGGAAAATAATAATAACGGCTCACTGAAGTTTTAACCACACTACAAACACAAAGTCCATTATGTGCTTTATTTCTTTATAGGCAAGAAATGCTGTAATTGAACACCTCTAGTGTATGATGTAGATTTTACCACTACTAACACCAGCTGCTTATGGCTTGTGAATAAAAAAGTCAGTTTGAAGCCTTGAGGTATGAGAGTTCTACCTGCATTATCAGCCTCATGGGCTTTACATCAAACTCCTGCCTATCACTTAACCCTCTACACTCTGTCCAGAGCAACTGGGGTTAGGGGTCACTCCCAACAGGGACATCCCAGCAGAGTCAGGATGTAGACCTTCCATTTTCACTCAAGTGTATTCAAGTTCACTTGGGCTTTCAATCCATAACCCTATAGAAAGTTGCCCAGAGCCTTAACCACCAAGCCCCCATTTGCCCAAAGTGACTATTAGAGTGAATTTAGCAGATGGACAGTCGGGTGGCACAGTGGTCTACTCCACCAGAGCACCATCACAGTGACCCGAGCTCAAATCCAGATGGTGCTGTCTGACTGGGTCAGGCCTCTCACAGATACATTTGGCCATGTCTGAGGGAGGGGAAGCCAAACTCAGGAATCGTCCCCTGCCAATGCTCAAGTGCACTGGCAATAATATACTGTGTCCAATGCTCTCTGATGAGAGGTGCCTAAGCTCTATCTGTGACCCTAACAAGAAAAAGCTGGAAAGAAAGCCCCATTCTCTCCACCCCTGATTTAACATCTAGTTTTTAAGAGCATTACGAAGATTTAGGATGATGTATGTCATTCATATAAAAGCTGGCCACAAGTGGCCAAGACACCAGTGTTAATTTCGTTATGGAAAAATGATGAAAAATAGTTGAAGGCCTATTTTTCCACAATGAAAATGAGACAGTAACTAAATAAAGAGTGACATTTGAAAATGAAAACCATGACGAAATGCATTACACTTTATCAACGCATAAAAAGAGCGATAATTTCCTGAATCTTTTTTTCATGTTTAGTTTATCTGCATTATACCACATGCAGATCCTGTATTGTTGCTTCTGGCTAAATATCCTTCCAATAATAGTGTTTTTCATGGCCCTGTCCCAAATCGCTCTCTACGCCTTACAGGCTGTAGCTACGGCTCACCTTAAACTCTGCTCTTTGGTGACATCAAAAAGTGGAGGAATGGCTTTAAGATGCGTTTGGGACGGAGTCCATTTCTCCTCATGTGCTCACAGCGCTCTGTAATTTACAAGCTGTTAGGCTGCTTTTATCGTTTTGGATGGTAACATGTTATTAAGTGTAACACAGCTATTAAGGTTTTGTTTGTGAATTAAAGTTAATAAAAGTGATAGATCTAATATAGTAACGTTTACAAATGCACAAATAAAATTGGTCTCTTGTTGTTTTATTTAATTGACTAAAACTAAACTAAAAATAACAAAAATTAAATGCCGAATATGACAAACTAATATACGTTTTAGCCTAAGACAAACTAAATTAGAATCAGCCAATATTAATAATCAATACGCAATTTTTTCTCAAGATTATACCTCACTTAACTCAGACAGAAGCCTATCTTATAATCTTATACAGACATCCATATGATTAGAGCATTGAGACTCTGGCTACATATGATGCTTATTGATTACTCACCTTTTTGAAAAGATAAAAAGGCAGAAATAAAGAATAACAATGAGGATAATGGCACCACATGTGAAGACAGGGTGTTCCAGATGAATCAGAAATCTGTACTTGAAGAGGTCTGAGTGTGCTTTTACAGCAAAGAAAATGCTTTAGAATTTCTCCTGTAGAGATCCAAGTGCTTAGACTTAGGAAAAGGGAGCAAAAGATTGAAAATTGGACGTAAGCTCACATTTTGCCATGTAGAACAGCAGTAGAGGGTTAACGGATAGAGCCTTAAACCCAAAAACAGAATTTGGGACCCACGAGATAAGCATATTTAAAAAGCATGGTAAGACAAGAATGGATCTTTAGACTGACCTCTCGGACCTCAGTCCACGGACATCAGAGAACATGGATGATTGAGGAAGAGCAGGCGTTTATTTCCAGAAAGATGCCATTGGCATGGCAGAACAATATTTCAAAGCAATTGAACTTGAAATACTGATACAGACAAGCCTCAGACAAGAGTCAGAACCTATTACATGGAACAAGATCCTTCTGCCAAAGTGTGAATGGAGACTCAAAAGTGTGAGAATGGAGAAGTTAGACTGTTGTGTGTGGAGCTCTGACTTGATGCTTAGTGATACGTATTACACACAGCACTCAGCCATCACTGTAATGAGGGAGTCAGCCGTGTGTGACATAAGGCGAGTGATGAGCACTCGGCAATGCAGTGAGGAAAAGACGTGGCCTTGTTTTGTCACCTTCAATCCATTATTCAATAAAGTATTTAATAATTTATTACAAGGTAAGTTATGTTCATGATTTTGGCCAACTATAGAACCGATGAATTACGTGACCCTAGTGATGGATGCTGGGAAATGTAGTGAGGAAAAGCTCTGGTCATGTTCTAAAGGGCTTAAAAAAAATAAAAAATAAAAAAAACTCTGCACTATGACAAAGTATCCAGAATATATTAAAACCCTTGATTTACAATACATTCAGTATAGAATGTATTTTATAGGAATATACATTCAAAGAACATAGTGCACCATTTACCAATCTTTTCACAAGAACAACTCAGAAATGCCGCTGGAAACACGAGTGGAACGCTACCATCTACACAGCATCCCTAATGCCAACGCATTTTTAATTGATGAAAATTACCAATAATTAGAGGACAAACGACAATGTTTTATGACCCTGTGTAGAGTAAAAACCATTACACTTAAGTGGATGGTATGATGGACCTTATTTGATCATCTTTTTCTTTTGGATTTTCCCTTTTTAGCGAGTCATCATCCTCCACATCCTCTGTCCTCACACCAACTACTTCCATGTCCTCTCTACCTCCATCCATATAGCTCCTCTTTGGTTTTCCTCTTCATTTTTTTCCGGCCAATTGCATTTCTGACATCCTTCTACCAATATACCATTTTATTTGGGCTACCATCTCTCTCTGTTCTAACAGTAGCACAGTTTCCACAGGCACCCTGTTTGTTAACAGCACCGATGGCGGTCGTTGTTAACCAATACAGTATGATGTCACTTAGATGAACTCGCATGTCATTTTTGGCAAAGTGTTTTACGTTGGATGCTCTTCCTGACACAACCCTCACCATTTACCCCGGCTTGGGACCAGCACAAAAGATACACTGGATAGTGATCCCTAGTGGCTGGTTTCATCTACCAATATACCATGAAAACCAAAAATGCACTAATAGACAGTATCATAAATAACATGGAAGATCAGCCAGATGAAACGAGTGAATGTGATGGAGTTTCTATAGGAGTACTACATACAACAGGATAGGCTCCCAAATATACAAATACCATTTACAGCTTGTTACAAATAAGCAATGGAAAGCTGTCCACACAAGCAAGAAAACAGTCTCTAAACACATCAACCGAGTCAGAACAGTCTCTAGTCTAAACGAGCAAGGAATTAACGAGCAAGCAAGCACACGACTGATAAGTTTGTAAGTTGTCCCACGTCTGCTGGGATGTTGAGGTGATCAGCCATTTATGGCCACAAAGTCCAGAGTTAAAAGACAGATTTTTTTCGTATTGCATTGATACATTTACAAGAGCCACGAACACCAAAACCAATGAGAAACAATAAATCTCCAAATGAGCACTTACTCCTTAAATCTGACTGGCCAGCATTCACTTCTAGTCTATGCAACCATGAGCACCAACACCATAACACCATTTTATCCATAGAACGATGAGAATACAACACACTCATGACTCACTTTCCACTCATCTGAGACCCATTTGCCAAGTTCAAATGCAGGGAACTGAAGGCATTGGCATAAATACAGCATGAAAATGGTTTGGGGTCACAATGAATGATTCATCCATATCTGTTGTAATCCCGTGAAATGTTTAGCCTCATTTGTACATACAAAGAAACCAAAGTCATCTGCAGAACGCAAACTTTAATCTCCTACCGACACACAGGTGTAGATTTCACTGTATATATTTACATAAATCCGCGATACAATGGCATTGAAGTAATCTAATAAAAGCACAAACGTCTCCCACAGCTCCTTTAGCTTAACGGAACTAATTAGAGCAAGCTTAGCATCGATACACTGCTGCAGGAAGCCATAAGCGGTGGTGCAGCTGCAGCCGCCTGTAATTCTAAAGCCAAGGTTGTGTGCTGCAAGCCCCAGTCGTTGGAAAGCTCCCAGAATAATTAAATGGGAATATAATGCTGATATGGGCCCTCAAATGTTTTTACAAGACACTTTGCGCCCAATGTAGATCTACCGCTGTGTGATCGTGTTGAAAATGATCTAAAATTCAAAAAGCGGTCCTAGGTCTCCTGAAGGTTGATCAATACAACCGCTGACTAAAATACAAAGTCTGTTGATTCCTGTTCGGTCATCGATTTCCTTTCACATGGTCCTGCAAAGTAATTCAGTGAGGCATATGGTATACATACATTCCTACCTCAACAGCTCTCTCGTCAATCACGAATATATATTGTGGCATATGTGATGGAGCTTGTTGTCAAGCTGATAGCACTGTTGCCATGGTGTACCTTGGAGAGTTTCCACTTCAGCGAGTGGACCGTCCACCCACATACACTGCATATCCAAGAGGAACTCGGTGCCAACCCAGACCGTAGTGTGATCTAAAATATAATCTATATATCTGGAGAATCTCACTAAACTCTATAGCATTCTCTGCACTCATAGTGTAGCTGAACTATCAATACAGTACCCTACATAAATACAGTCTTATGAAAAAGACTCAACACCAGGGAAAGTAATGATCTTCTTAAAAAAGTTCTCTTTGCAGGGTTGCAAATATGTGACCCGCCATCACAGAATGAGTCTGTTATGCAAAGGTAGATTTCAATCAATAGGCCTTCAAAGTCAAATGGGCTTACATTTTTCGATTTTATCAAAAAACGTATCTTAAGTGAGTATATTTTCATACCTTGTGAGAAGAAACACATTTTGCAATCTCAAAAGCACTCTAATCAGCCATTTTCTAAGAGGTATTCCAAACATCTTGGGAGAAAAACACTTAAAAATCCGAAGAAATCGGTCTGTTTTAGCGCTTTATTTCTATTGCTGATCATCACGCGGAAGCCATGTTCTATACATAAACACGAAGCTAAAGACGTCAGCTTTCCATATATGGACTAACTTATTTATGTATTCATTTATTCATCCAATAAAAGCCTTGGATACACCTGTAAGTAAACCCACTGAAGTCCTTAGCACGCATGTAAGGCCCATGTGGATTGGTCGAAACCGATAACTCAGTATGGCTGCGCCCATGAATTACACATTCACTCGCTGTTTTTTTGTAAAAAATCATCTTTTTAGCCAGAAATATGGCATTTAGTAAGCCAAAGACAGTTGCTGAAGCATTGAACAAGCTTCGTAGTTTCAATTTGCAGAATACAGCACTGTGCAATGTGGTTTTAGCGACACTAACGGACTACTTTCTGGAATCAGCCGAGACTCATGAGCAGGAAAACAAGGGTACAGGTAGTGATTCTGATACTTCTGTTGGTTCTGAACCGTACCTAATTTCTGAAAGTGAGGAAAATACCCATGATACCACATCAGGTGATTTATTGACAGGCAGTTTGGATGGGTTTAGAAGCCCAGTTATGTTGCAGATGGTCAGAGACTCTGTGCATTCTGATGTACATGTTGAAACGGGTAAAAGTCATCTCATTTTTTTTTTTTTTTTATTTAATAACCTTGCCAATTTCACATGAAAAAAGAAAAACCTGGTGTAATTTCATGTTTTCTACAGTATTTCATATT
>JAVSBU010365632.1:0-16223 GCA_033118015.1 Loricariichthys derbyi
ATAATGTTTTTTAAAGTCTGGAAGAAAAGCAGGGTTCATCCAGGATTAGAACCCGGGACCGCTTGCACAGTAAGCGAGAATCATACCCTTAGACCAACAGGCAGCTCTGTGGAAGAATACGGAATTAATTATTTAATGCGGAAGTTTGGGCTGGCAAATAGAACCTGGGTTATCTTTAAATTGTGAGGAAACAATGCTAGCCACTGCACTGTACTGCCACCCCTGCCATACTTTGAATACAATCAGGGGCACTCAATGCTAAGATCACTATAAGAAGCATCAGCTGGAGTGATATTGAGCACACAATTGATGCTTGAAGTTGTAAAAATGTTCTCTGTAATTTATCATCTGGAAGTCTGAAAAAAGGCTTTTTGGGAATTTCACAAAAAAAAAAAAAAAAAAAAAAAAACCTAACTGCCCCAAATCATTAAAGCAATTGTAAAGATCGGTGGTGAAAGTTTAATGTTGACTATTTATTTATTTATTTATTTTTGTCCAGGGAGTATTTAAGGAATGGAACAACAAAAAGGAACATACTGCTGAAATATTAAGAGACTTTGTGAATATTAAGAGAGGCTTTATTTAATGTAAAATAAGGCAACTAAGGAAACAGAATCAAAACAACACAACCAAAGCCTAAAAATGAAATAAAAAATGCCAAAAATGGCTAGACTCTT
Source organism: Loricariichthys derbyi (assembly GCA_033118015.1). Taxonomy (NCBI): domain Eukaryota; kingdom Metazoa; phylum Chordata; class Actinopteri; order Siluriformes; family Loricariidae; genus Loricariichthys; species Loricariichthys derbyi. The sequence goes on from JAVSBU010365632.1 coordinate 678, forward strand.
GAAGGCCAATGGGGCTAGGGTGTGTGGCAATGACTAGGAAACATTCAAGGAGAAGTGGACCTGGTTTTATGGCCAGCGGACCAGTCCGGCCAATCACACCTATGTGGAACCATTTTTACGTCCAGATATCCTGAACCAGCCAACCACTGGGATGAAGTGGAGACCCAAGCAAGGTCTGGCTGTGTGCAGTGCAGGGACAAGCCCCGAGCAATGACCCTCCTATGGCAGCGGCTAACCTGTATTATCCTGTGCGCAGAGTGCAACTAACAGTCCCTACATTAGCACGCTAAGCCTTTAAATGACCTCAGACTTTCTGGTGTTTCACCCTCTCTCGTGCCAAGAGCGAGACTGGTGCATGCATCCGCTGCACAACCCGCAACTGTGCTCCATTTACAGGATACATGCACCAGCTTGGTATGTGCCTAGCATGTAAAGGTGGAAGCCACGTGTCAATTAAAAATCCAGTAAAAGAAAAAAAAAATGCCCCACACCTGCTGCACGAGCTGTGGAGGGTCAGAACAATTGCCGCGATGACAGATGTAAAATGCAGCTTACCTTGATGATGAGGACTTAGCCGCACCACTTGCTTTTTAAAAGTCATGCGACAGCTGAATCCAACATGCGAGGTAGATTTCCATTTCTGCTGCTGCTGATTGCACTTGTGCAGGACACGAAAGAGCCTCACTGGATTTAGTTGTTACGTCAGGCTCACACCAGACTGGCCATGTTAATCGGCAAAGGTCTGTGATGGAACCTGACATACACTTGGTACTAAGTTTTGCGTGGCAGTATAAGTTTCAGTAAAGCCAAGACAAAAACCTAAGAACGACTACAGCAGGCCGATTCAGCCCTATGTGAGTTTATTCACAGCACAGCTTGTATCAATCACTTAACTCAGCACACATACTGTGTGTACACACTTTCTGTCTGCCAACAATGGCACAAACTTCACCATGGGTTTGCATCATTCAGGGGAATACAGCAGCCTAAGAACTCCTTCAAAAACCCCTCTCACATCAGGATTCATGAATGCCTCTGTGCTCAATAGCTCTCAATTCAAGATTTTTTTTTTTTTTTCTTTATTGCCATTTGAGGCTGTTGGTGTACATTTTCCTGAGTGTAATTCTTTGCTCCTCCTCCTACCAGCCTCAGGCTCTTTGCACCAACTGCTCATCCAATTTAAACCTCGATATGCAAGTTCTCCCAATTAGCTTCTCCACAAGCACTGGCCTTTTTTCTGTACCGCCTGCTCCATTAAAGTCACATCCAAATTCCAAAGCCATGAATCAGCTGCCATGGTGGGAGAGAGGACGTTAAGATCAGGGGAGGGTGCTTACCATTACCAGTGAAAGGAAAAAAAGCTAAATTGTAAATCTTCTGACAGATTTGTATCATATAAGCTTGGATTAGTTGCAATGTAATGTAGGCATTTACACACACACACACACATGCACAATTGCAAACTTACACAGCCTAGCACCAAATAAATCAAATATATCAAATGTTTTCTGGAGTTGCTGAGAATAGAGAAGAAAAGCACAATCTTACATGAGCATAAACAACACTGATACAGTAATGTTTTTGGTACTGCTTTAAAAGAAGACTACCCTTATAAAAGATTCAAAAGTGGTTTAAATTAGTTTACTAATGGTTATTTATTAGGGTTAGAAATCATTAATTAGCATTAATTGTAAATAACTAAATTATTAACTAAATAATTTATTTTATTATAGTTATTTAAAATGTAATGTTTGTTTATTTGAGGTTTGATGATAACACCTTTATAGACATTAGAAACTTGTTAACAAATGCTGATATTGTTATGAGTTGGTGGCATGATGGATAAAAGGACCAACGTGCTTCTTGAAAAAAAAAAAAAATGTTACATTTTGTTAATCTAATAACAAACTATAACTCAGGAGAAAAACAAGAAAATAGACAACATAAAAGTAACAAAAAGAAGTGAAAAAGCCTTACTGGCTAATCCCCTGAACCAATGAGGGTTAAGGAGCACGAGGATGCTCTCACAACAGTGAGGTGAAGTCTGGAGGCATCTACCAAACAACCACACACGGACAGGGGAGATGTATGGAAATGTGATCACAGAAAGGGAAATGGGGCCCTGGGCGGTGCCCCAACCTTGCAAGTACCGCACTCACTGAAGTCCGCTGCCATGTGGTTCCTATATATCATGACACTATGTATGAGAGGCATCTCTCAACCACTGCCATGTGGTTCCACTGGGTCACGGTGCCAGACACAAGTGCACAGGACAGGGCTGGGGGTGGGGTTGAACGGTGCCAAGGGAAGTGCACTTTCCCTACTCTAAAGGCCTGCCATACATTTGGTCCTACACTATCCCCCATCCCCCCCTTCTTCAATGTGACTTCCTCAATGTACCCACGAGCGAGATTGGTATGCGCCACTCTGCAATGCCTCACACTATGGCATTGTGAAAGGGCAGTGCCACAAAATTGATGGAGTGCACAAGCTCAAAATGAACCTTGCATTAGCGCAGTAGAAAGCATGTGCCCCACTAAAGCCCAGCCAATGTGTGCCTTGGTATCTCAGCTCCTGCCACCCATAGCACCAACAAACAACGCATACCGAAAGGAAAGGTGATGATGCAGCGAGTGGCTTTATGTCATGTGCATCATGTAATGTACTGATTTAAGATATCTGGTGTGTTTCACTTGAGTAGAGGACATGTAACCACTGCAGTTGGACTGCTCAAAATGGGGTTTGGTGAAAATGGGAGTAGATGTGGAAATGGGTCCTGTTGTATAACCTACTACTAATCTGTTAAAATATACTCAAGTAAAAGTTGAAGTGTGGCTTATGTATTTCACTCAGGTAGCAGGATTAAAGTACATGCTACTAAATGTGCTTAATATAAAAAATAAAAGTATTTATTTAAAAAGCCTTTCTAAAGTTTTTTGAAACAGGATGATTTGTATTGAGGGCAAGAGCTACACAATAGGTACATAATGGTTTGTACTGCAATTACAAGAATCATCTGCAATAATCATACAAATGACATTATCATTAGCTAGATACAGTAAGAACAGAATGAAATATTTTCATATATGAAGAAAAAAATATACAAAATGATTTTTTACATAAATGCTGCTGAAATGTTTTAAATACATCTGAAATGCAGAAGAATATTTCATGTCACAGTCCAGATGTACAATGACTGAATGACAGTTCTTCCTATTAATATATGCAAATGCCTACTTCAGCAGGAACATTCCTGTAGCCAAAAATCAAAGCAGAGACATCTGCACAGGTATGGGAATGATATGGGATCTGCTGGATTCCTTTCTCAAAGCTGGCTCTAAAGTATTGAATAAACAAAAAATAATGGGTGTCAGTAGATGAAAACCAACCACTCATTACTCTCAGGTAATAAATCTGTACAGTCTTTAGTAGAAAGATGTGTTCTGTCTGCTAAATCCAGCAACAGTGCAAGATCAGCCATTTCTGGTAACTATTACACAAAAACTCTTTTAGAGGTACATCTAAAAAAATTTGAATATCACGAAAAGTTCAGTATTTTGTGTCACTCATTTCAGAAAAGGAAATCCATATATTATATTGTTTCATTATACAACCCCAACACCAATGAAGTTGGGATGTTGTGTAAAACATAAATAAAAACTGAATTAGATGATTTGAAAATCCTTTTCAGCCCATATTAAATTAAATACTCTATAGAGACAAGATATGTGTTCAAACGGATAAACTTTATTGTATTCTTGCAACGGGTACTCAAAGCACGTTGTGGCAATTAGCAGCAGATTCAAAACATGTGGGACTGTGTCACAACAAGAGGTCTTCTCCGTCGTGGCATACGGTCCCCGCGCCGCTGGAGGAGGAAGTATGGCCCTCTAGCGGTGCGGCACCACAGCGCAGCCGTAATTAGGTTCAGCTGTTATCTCCATTATATAAGCCCCTAAGAAGAGAAGGAATATGAGCGGCATTTCGGCTCGGTTGAGCCCGTCACGTTAGGATGGCGCGCCGCTTGTATTCTGGATCTGAGGGGTGGCGTACTGTGGTGGAACTTGGGATGCACTCCAGCTTGAGGCCTACGAAGCAGATGAGGTATTCCTGCGTGAGGATGGGCACCTAGTGAGGTAGGCTAGGTGCGGTGTGGTGAGGCACGTCCCGGCCCCGTGATTACCATCTTAGGGATGAAGGTACCACCTGCTCTTGGTAGAGGGCAGGTGGAGTAGGAGCAGGAGCCCCAAGGTATGTCAGGCCTCCGATTTATACAGAGTAAGGACATATCATGTGCCTCCCCAGTGCCCGGGAGGCACCAGGCTCCGGTGGACAGCTGGCGGGAGTCAGCGGTCGGGTCCCTGAGCATGTCTGCGTGGGACGTGACCAGTGGCGTTGCTGGTTGGGAAGTGCCCTAATGGGAGCCCCTAAAACACCCTTGGTGGTGTTCCAGCGGCGCCGGTCCACCGTAGAGCAGTGTCCGCCGGCCTGGGGCCTGCCCGGGGCTCCTCCCCGATGGGCCTGGTAAGGGACGTGCACTCACGGCCTCGTGCATCCCAGTTCGCACCGGTTCCTGGGGGTCAGTAAGTTTTGGCTGTTTGTTTGGTTATTTGTGGGTTTGTGTTTTCTGTTTGTTTAATAAAGCACCCTTTATTAGTTCCACTGTCCTACGTATGGGTCTCTTTTGTGTTCAAATCCCCCTGGCGTGACAAACTTCATTTGTGTGAATGTTAACAACAAGAACCAGACAGGCATTCATAAGTATTCTAAGAATCCACTTAGATAGCTCCTAAATTACCTTAAAAAACTAAGACTAGCTAAGAGGTTTAGCTCAAGAGTGATTCATAAGCGATCTCATAGCAACTGAGCAAGGAGAAGACAAAAAAAATTGATTTCAGTGAGGTGGGTTGACCTGGTTGCTATGTCAGATTCTTTTGAATAGTGTGATTTTTCCACCCTCCCACATACTTACACACACATTCACACTATGCACTCTTCATTAGGGAATTATACACTCTAAAAAAGAGAAATCATCATAAGAGAAAATGACTGTAAAATGCAAGAAAATAAATCAATAAATCTTTCAATAAATCTCCTATTAAATCTTTGTAACTTTAAATTACAAGAATCTATTACAAATCTTATATTTTAGGGGTTAAGATGCTTTATGAATAACATTTATTTTTACTAGGATCTACTCCTATCTCTAAGAGGGAAATAAACACAATTTCCCTCTTAGATTAGATTAGATTTCTCTTAGAATTCTTACATCCCTAGGAGCCACCCTTAGCACTAAGAATCTTTATGAATATTATCTAACTATTATGTTTCTTGAAGAAATTCATCTGATGTGGTTCTCACCCTTTGCACCTGGACATCCATGATAGAACTTGATTCACTGCTGTGCTTCATCTGGGTCCAAGTACACTACCTGTTGCAGAAAACATTCCATCTGGCCTCTGGCTACACAGCGACTTTCACTGCCACAACTAGTATTGCTAGTATACTAGTACGTAATAGTATTTAAATCTGTTGAATTTTAAACCTCATTTATTCTCTAATTCATTAGGCACTGGACATCTCATGCAAATGTAAATGGTGTGGTCTCATGCATACTTTTTCAAGTACAACAACAATGAATCTTAAATACTCTAGTTTCAAATTTTAATTGGAAAGAAGTATATATAGAACACTATGACTAATGGAGCACTGCCTCATTAAGCACATGGCACTGCCTCATTGGGAAGTCCATAGTCATTTAGGTCATCACCTATTCACTCTGCCATTCTGAGAAGCAAAATCTCTCAACAGCTCCTCTAATGGGCTATTGTGGGAGTGAGCTGGTTGATATCCTCTGCAACAAGGCAAATAAACCACTCACTGCAGCTAACTGTTCTGTGTTTGTATAGGCTGCAGCCACAGATTGAAAAAATTGCCCTAGAGTACATTAATTAGTTACACATGGTGGCCCACTGCCATTTTTTAAATATAACCTGGTACATTTATATTTCTCCTGTAATTGACCTAGACAAAGATTATGTATGTTTATGAAAAGTATGTTTATGTTTAGATCAGTGATGCTAGACAGACATATTGTTCCTGTTATATCAAAATAACCCTGAAGTGAGATCAAAAGTATAAAACCTAAACATTCAAGGGTACAGCATGACCCAGCTAAATACTAAAGTACATAGCATGGATATTACACAGAGAGAGCTTATAGAAAGTGCAACCTCAAGGTTTAGCAACCCCCTTCATCAAACAAGCAATAAAGGCTGTTATAAAGGCTGAATCAAACCACTGACAGTTGAATGAATAGCCAGTACGTGTAATATTAAGTTAGCTGTCCACTTCTAGAAAAAAATGCAGACTGAAATGTTTCCTTATAAAATATTTCACACAGCCAAAGCAATAAAAATTCTTAGTGCAGATCTCATTTTGCTCTAGTATACTTAAACACTGGTTTTCTTATGTTTTACATATAGCACAATGATCATTCAGGGTGTAAAATAAAGTAGACACTTGGAACTAAAGGTTCATAGATCACAGACTTTATTATTAATCATCTAAATTTAATTTGACAACATAAATATCAGGTCTGTGTTTGTTTACCACATGCAGTCTGGCGCGAGCCTGATGTCACAGCTGAATCCAGCAAGGCTTGGCGTCTGCACATGCGCAATCGGCACAGGAGACGTCATTACCTTCAGTCTTACAAATTGGATTCAGCTGTGATCAGCATTTTAAAAGTGAGCCATGCAGATCTTCGCCTGGTCATCATCAACGGTAAGCCACAGTTTACCATCTGTCAGCCCTTTGATCACTTTTGAGTCGCCATGGCTCACGCAGCCGATATGGGCCGTTTTTAGACGAGGTTTTAGTAGACGTGTGGTTTCCATCTCTACATGCTAGGCACGTCCCGAGGCTAGTTCATATAGCCCACACTTATGCACGCAATCGCAGGTTGCGCTTGCGGATGCACGTAGCAGTCTCACTCTTTGGCGCCAGTGAAGATGTGGGACAAAGGCGCCACCCTTCCTTCACAGAGGGAGGGTGGAGTAAGGTCAGGAGACCATTAGGGTTAGCTAATAGTGTAGGGACAGTTAGCTTTATCTCTGCGCCGTACACCCCCCTCTGGTCCCGTCCTGGAGCCTGCCTGGTCGTATTGGTACAGCCCGGGGGGAGAGAAACCTCATGGCAGTGAGTAAGCAGATGTCACTTTGTTACTTTGCTGCCGTTCCTTTTAGTTTCCTTATTTACATTAAATAAACAAAATCTCAAATATAAAATAAAAGGTATGCACGACCATACTCAGAGCATCAGTGGAACTGGAGTAGTGCAATTAAAAAGTAAAGTGACTAAGGCAGAGTTATAAAGTGACGTGATAATAAAGTGTTCATGAGTCCAACTGCCACTTGATGTCCTGGGTGATGGTGGTGCAGAGGAACTGGTAACAGTCCACAGTGGTGATGGGGGTCACTCCATTTCAATATACTTCACTTTCCTCCTGCTTTTCCTGTTTAGAATCACAGTGCCAACAGCCTTCTAGGATTTTTTTTAGTTTATGATAAATTATTTATATGAATCCACAGGGACTGGGATCGGTTTGATTCGTCGCAGCTTGCACAGCTGATATGGGCGGTTTTTAGATTGGGTTTTAGTTGAAGTGTGGGTTCCATCTCTACACGCTAGGCACATCCCAAGGCTGGTGCGTATGTCCTGCATTTATGCGCACAATCACGGGTTGCACTCATGGGTGCATGCACCGGTCTTGCTCTAGGTGCCAGAGAAGGTGAGAGACAAAGGTGTTACCTTTCCTTCATAGAGGGAGGGTGGAGTACGGTCAGGAGATCGGAGGTAATCAACAGGGCATAGCGTGTCAGTGTAGGGACAGTTAGCTGTATCTCTGTGCCACTCGGACCCCTTTGGCATCCCCTGCACTCCCCGTGTGGTCATGCAGTCAGCGCCGGACCTAAAGTGTCCACATGGGGATACCGCAGGTTTGCTGATGCTGCAGGCAGGTCATTGTTCAGGGCATGTATCTGCACTGCACCCTGCCAGACCTCGCTTGGGTTGCCCCATTGTCCCAGTAGTTGGCCCATTCAGGACATCTGGCTGTAAAAATGGTTGCTATAAAAGTATGGGTGGCCGGACCAGTCCGCCGCCTATAAAACGAGGTCCACTTCCCCTTGGACGTGTGCTAAGTCGTCCCAACGTGCCCTAGACTCGTTGGCCTTAGGGGTTTGCCATTTTGGCAGTTTTGTTCCTTTTATTTTTTTATTTTTTTGGCTTTTATTTGTTACTTTCCTTCCGTTCTTTTTAGTTCCCTTATTTAAGTTAAATAAAGCCTACCCTTATTCATGAAGCTGTCTGTGTATGTATGGGTCCTCCTTTTCACCTTGCCCCCCATATTGTGACAGACTGTGACTGTGTTTCTGCTGTGCCCTCCTAAAAAGTCTGTAAAGAAATGGCTTGATGGAGAACTTAGATGGTGTACAGAGCCCTGACCCTGTCTCCATCAGCCATCAAGTCTGTCAGTGCCTGACATTGACATCATGGTCAATATTCAGTGGAACATCTTCTCAGGAGAGTGAAAAAGGTTGTATCATTAAAGGGGACAAACTCCACATAAATATGCATGCTTCCATAGCTGAGAATATAGCTGAACAATGTTTAAGTGTAAATTTTAAAATGAATATTATCAGTATGCTGCCTACTTCAAGAATATTATCATAATTCAAAGATGCACTTACCAATCACTTTATTAAGGAAACTGTGTTAATGTTCTGTAGGGTAAGAATTTTTTTTTTGTGGGTGATGTGAAGTTTAGCATTATATTATAGAGCTATTATAGAGATATTATAAAAACTGTATTGAGCACTGCAACCACTTTTTTGTGTTGGCTTGGTCTCAATATTCTCTTCACTGCATTCAGACCATTTCTCAGGAGGTTGAAGATATTCTTGCTTCCCTGATCTAGTGGACTTTTCCAGAGCACACTCACTCAGCTCTTGGTGTGATTGTAAACTGCAGTGTGATTGGCTTTTGAGGGCCTGGCTGTCAGCCAGTTAGAGTGGTCTCATATAACAGCGTGCAGCAGGGAGACAAATTCAAAGAGAAAGTTTTCTGCTGGTGGATTATCTCTGCAAGGCCAGTATTGAAAAGTTCAAAACATGTGTAAAGGATTTGCTGCCCTGCCCCAAACATGTCTGGAGAGGTAAGCACATTTACTTTTTTTTTTTTTTTTTTTTTTTTTTTTTGGACACAAGCTTTGCTAGGCCTTTAAAAATACACAAGAAGTATAATGGCTGAAAAACTAAACTAATGCAGAATGGCTGTTTATGGACATTATGGAAACTATGATGCATACATCTGAATTATTTAACAAATTTAATTAATTAAAATACAGAAACACTAGTAATTCTTGCCATTAACAATTACTTTAATTTAGAATATACATATGTATTAAAAAGGTAATGTTCTTCTAATCGAATTGTATTCATTTTTATCATCAAAAAATAACTGATATTTAACTGAATTGTTTACTATAAAGCATCTGCAAAGATGAACATAAATCAGAATACATGCTACAAGAACTGATCGATGATAGCAAAAGGTACATCAGTAAGGCAATCATAGATTTTTGTTTGATTTTGTTTCTTAAAAAGCCCTATTCAGACTTCAATTCTAGAGCTATGGGTTATGATATGTATATTTTCAAATTTCTGTAATGTAATTATCATACATCAATGTCACCTAAAGCAGGTTCTTGGCATGTTAATCATTTAAAGATTAAATATTAATGTTACACTAGCCTATATATTTTGTCTTGGCGGTGACCTACAAGACACCCCACTGTGTCTAAAATACATCAACTTTGATCAAAGAAACTCTTTTTTCACAAGCCTGAAAATCTTTTAGACACTTTGTTTTTTATATTGCAAGACAATGCATCATGAAAAATGCCTTAGCATAATTAACTGCACATGAAACACTGTGCAGAATGGGTTTCAGATGCTGAAGTCTCATTCTCTGATGTTAGAGTTCAGAATAGCAGTCAAATTACAAACAGGTAACAGATGAGCTTCCAACAATCTTTAAGGAAATGAAGAATAAATTATTTGTAATTTCAGTATGAGTTAAGTCAAATAGCATACCAAAACAATATAATGGTGCTGTATAAATTATATTATTTAAATAGCCTAAATAATAACAGAGGTTACTACTTTTCATACTAGATCACATCCTTGCGGTTTCTGTGTCAAATTTTCTCATTCTAAGGAGACAGTAGCTAAGGTAAGCCACTGAACATGAGGAAGTGGGTTAGTCACATTTTCAGACTTTTGTTATTTCAGTATTTGCCTAGTGGGTATAAAACATTAAACATGTTCTTATTTATTTATTAAATTATAAGTTAATTAGCCTTTACCTCTGTATAAATTTTACCTGAGAGGATTTAATTCTGTTCCACGTGTGACATTTTGAGATACCAATGGCTTTACAGACTAAAATATGGTTACTAAAATTATTTTAGTAAGCTGAAATACAAAGATATAAAAATAGGATTACTGCATCTGAACAAGAATGTAAACAAAATGGAAAAAAATAACAACATTTAACTGATATAATTAATCCTGCTTAATCATTAGTCAACATATTCTATCACAGATTTTAATCAAGCACAAAAAAGCCAACAAAAAAACCCCAGTTGACCACAAAGCGCCTTTTGAATGAATATTGAAAGTATATTAGCTCAAAGATGAGAAAAATGTTTCAACAGTTTAATCTTTGTGTTTCTGTATTTATTTGGTTATTATTCTGGATTTCTGGAATCTTGAAACTCTACCTATGACAGGTAAAAACAACCTTTGTTAGAACACTGTTCTGTAGCTTTTATAACTTGTGTTTCATTACTACTGTAATGCAATCTGCAGTCTGTATTCATCAATTTCTCCAAAAAGAAATTTTCAATCTAGGACTAAAACTAATTAAATTAAACTAGCTTTATGCAACTACTTACATGCAGGTTTGTATGCCACTAATAATGAAAGTTGTCATAACCTCTTCAGTCTAATGGTTCATTTCCATATGAGTGATGCTTAGTAAGTTTTATTTAATAAAGTGTTTATTATTTATGCATTTTATACAGAAATCTGATTACACACTTGTAATGAATATACAAGAAAGGGGCGAATGTTGTACATAAAATGACAGATTTAATTTTTTTTTCTGTATTCAAGGGCTAAAGAGATCAAGACTAAGTTAGGAACTCTGCTCCAGAAGCCAGAGAATGCCATTGACCTTATCATCCCAAACCTTGAAAAGCCTGAGAAGAAACCAGATAAGATTCAGAAGTGAGTTGTTTGAGTGTGCGTTTTTCACCCTATCGATTTTCTCTCTTTCCATTTTTAAATAAAGTATATTACTGTATGTACACACATGTACATCAGTGCATCTGTGTCATTAGAAAGGTGCTGTATCAATACATTTCAAGGCCTTCACCTTGCTGAAAAAATCAGCAGCACAACAAATAATTCCCATATTAAATCATAATTACTGATTATGGATTACAAAGAAAAATAAATTACTAGTTGATTTCATTGCCTATGAGATTTTATGTTGTCTCCTATGTTGTTTATGTACAATACAAATCAGAAAGAAATGCTGTCCATCTTACATTCACTTTTACTTTTATTTCATTGAAGACAGAATTAACACAATATATTTCATGTTTAGTCTGGTCAAATTAATTAATAAACATCCATTCCTGCAAATGGGGCAGTAAAGCATTTATTACTTTATAATGTTGGCATTCCTTCTCACAAAACTTAAAAGATGTGTTGGCACTGAGGATGCCAAGCAATTAAGAGTTTTAGATGTCATTTTGTCCCATTCTTCCTGTAAACACATGGTTAAGATGTGTGAAAGTGCTGTTATTTTTGTCACATTTTTTGTTTAAAAATGATCCATACACACTCTACTGTGGGCAAGTCAGTACTACAGTCAGGCGAGGCCAGGATATTTAGCCTCTTAATCTTCAGCCATGCCTTTGTAATGTTGTACAGCATGTGGATTTGCATTGTCTGGTTGAAAAATGCATGGGCACCCCTAGAAAAGTCTTGAAGGAAGCATATCTTGCCCTAAAATCTCAGTGTACATTTCTGCATCAATGCCATCACAGAAGTGTAAATGACTTTTGCCAAGGGCACTGACAAACCCCCGTACTGATAGACCCTGGCTTTTGGACTTGTTGTTAATAACAGTCTGGATGTTCTTTTCTGTCTTTGGTTCAGAGCTTCCAAAAAAATACTGCTTTCAGCTTAGACATGTGCCCTTCATGCACTGACATTTTGAGTCAGATTTATTTCTATAGCACCTTTTACAGTGGAGCACTGTCTCCAAGCAGTTTTACAATTTTATCTCTAAATACAATCCGAAAGTGAGCAAGGGCAACAGTGGCAAGGAAATCTTCCCTAAACCTTATAAGGAAGAAACTTTGGAGGGCTCTAAAAGGGACTCGTTTTGTGACTTAAATGATATACACTGTCTGGCCAAAAAAAAAAACGGACCACCTTTAGCTTTGATTAAGGCATGCATTTGCTATGGCAACATTTTCACAAGCTTCTTCAATGTCACAAGATTTATTTCTGTCCAGAGTTGTCTTCATTTCCCCCCAAAATCTTGTATTGATGAGGGGAGATTTGGACCACTGTGTAAAGTCTTCTCCAGCAAACCCAAAGATTCTCAGGTCTGGTGGCCAAACCATGTGTGAAAATGCTGTTTCACACTCCCTGAACCATTCTTTCACAATTTGAGCCTGATGAATCTTGGCATTACCATGGAATATGCCCATGCCATCAGACAAGAAAAAAAAATCCATTGATGGAATAACCTCAGTATATTCAGGTATCAGCTGATCTCATTCTTTGGGCATATAGCACTGCTGAACTTAAACCTGACCAACTGCAGCTACCCCAGGTCATAGCACTGCCACCACAGGCGGTGACCTTTTTTTGGCCAGACAGTGTGTATGAGAATTTAATTAAAATGATACTTTATATATAATATATATATAATTACTTTATATTTCTGTTTTTTGGGGTTTTTTTACCTGTCCCAACATTTTTGGAGCATGTTGCAGGCCTGAAATACAGGAATGGCTGTGTTTTAACAAATGTAATGATGCTGACTAGTCAAAACATGAAATTTCTTGGGTTCCAACTGTGTGAGATGAAATAAAATTTGAAGCGATTATAAGACATGCTGTTTGTTGTTTGTTGTTGTTGTTGTTAATTATTAAGTTGCTTAAAAAACATTTTTTTTTGTGGTATATGTGACTGAATCTTTACCTTACATAAGATTGTTACATGTGCATAAGATGTAACCTTGGAACATACTGTGATTGATTCAGAACACGAAAGTGTAAAATATAAAGCATAATCTACAAAACAAAAGAAGCGAATATCAAAATGTTATATGAAGTAATCAATATTAGGAGATAAAGTTCGAGAGGCCAGACTGAGATGGTTTGGACATGTCCAGAGGAGGGACATTGGGTATACTGGTAGAAGGATGTTAGAAATGCAGTTACCAGGAAAAAGATGAAGAGGAAGGACAAATAGAAGATATATGGATGCAGTTAGAGAGGATATGTAGGTAGTTGATCTGAGGATGTGTGAGATGGAGGAGGATGACTCGCTGTGACGACCCCTGAATAGGGAAAAGCCGAAAGAAGAAGATATGAAGTAATCAATACAGAACACATATTAGCCAAGATCAGAGGTTCTCTGTTTTCTTTAATCTGCAATACACAAAAGCTGGTCTCGAAAGCCACAAAAATGCATGAGTGAATTATTTCTTTGTTGTATGTTTAATGTCACATCAGCTAATGTCACATTGTTTGTTTAATGTCAGGCTATAATTATACTAGTCAAACACACTCACACTGGAGCATGTATTTGTAATGTGATAGTAAAACAGAGTACCTGGAGAAATCCCACATAGACACTGCTAGGACATGCAAACTCCATACAGGTTGTCCAAGTTCAGTTAGGAACTGGGGCTCTCAGGAGCCATGACCACATTAATCACTTGCACCCTGTGCCTTCTTAAATAATGTATCATAAAAGTAGGCTGAAAATACAGAACTAATATCTTATTTCTATGTGGGCTACTTTATTGAGAGCTCATAGTTTATGGAATGTCTAATATTGTACATATTATTGGTTAACTGCATGACAATACAGTTGTACCTTGAGATATGAGCAAACCAACTTACAATTTTTTTAAGATATGAGCTGTGACTCTGTATTTTTGTTTGAGATCAGAGCAAAATTCTGAGATATGAGTCATGATTTGGGAAGCTGCCACTAGTTGGCGCATTGCCGCACAGGCCCAGAATCGGCAGCACATCACCAGCCAGTGGTGAGAAGAGAATGATGTCAATAGAAGTAAAGCAAGAAATGACAGAAAAAACATGAGTGTGGTGTACGAGTGATTCAACAGAAATGACTGCAATACAACTACAATTTGTACCATCATTATACAAAAGGATAACATTAAAAGTTTTTGTGGTTGCATTTTAAGTAAAGAAAGTGCAGTTTTAGTGCTGTATAAAGTAAATAAAATGTAGTTTTAGTTTGCATTTTAAGTAAAGTGCAGTTTTAGTTTTAGTTTACGTGTCTACATTGCCTGCATCCCTCCCTCCTCCTCATCCTTTCACCTCCATTAGCTGAACTCGTTTGTCTCCAAGGTAAGAATACAGTATTAAATAACACTTTATTTCATATTTTTTGTTATGTGTTTCTTAATTAAAAACATATATTTCATAATTTAGGATGGTTTGGGGATGTTTCACAAAGGCTGGAACAGATTAAATCTATTTCAGTTATTTTAAATGGGATAAATTTGATATACAAGTTGACTGACTTACGAGCTCAGTTACCGAACAAATTAAACCCGTATTTCAAGGTACTAATGTAGTTTACTGCAATTTGCTATTTATTGCTGTGTATATTCAGTGCATTATTCACAGGCTGTCAGGATGATGTATGCTAGGAACAGCTTGTTAACCACATCATCCTATATGGATCACCTCTGACCCTTCTCTCCTTCCACAGTAGGCTGCTTAATTGCACCCTGCTGCTCTTCCCCTATTTAAATCCTCCTTCCTGTTCACGTTCTTGCTGGGTCTCGTCTCACTCACAGTTGGTTCCTGTTTTTGTTACTCTGATTATTCTAAATCTTATTATACTATGTTGTTCCTGTTATTTCTGTGTTATGATTAACCTGCTCCTGTTCTTTTTTTGTAATGTCCCCTGTCTTGTTTCTTCAAGTTTCTGTTTAATGTGACGAACCTGTCTTGTGTAGTGTTCTGTGTTCATAGTTAACATTAATCATGTGTTATTAGCACTGTCTTAGTATTGCTCCTCATTAGCATCTGTGTTTGTGTTAGCACTGTATTAGCATATCTGTGAAGATTCTCAGTCGTCCAGGTCATGGTAACAGTGGGTGGTAGAAGAGAGCAACTGGACTTGCTTGTAGATT
>JAVSBU010365725.1:0-16223 GCA_033118015.1 Loricariichthys derbyi
ATATATAATTTTGTGTGTGTGTGTGTGTGTGTGTGTGTGTGTGGGCGGGCCAGAGTACTCTTTCTGCGTTCATTGTAGGAAGGATGTAAAAGTGGCTGCTTCAGGTTTTTACAATCTAAGGTAAGGTTTTTTGTTATTTTTGTACAGGTTGTAAGGTTTTTTTTGGTAAGGCTAGAACTGTTTTTCATAAGGGCAGGGCTGTTTTAGGGTTGACAGGTATGCATTCTTAATTTTATTAGAACTCTAACATGCAATGAGAGATGGTGTTGTGTTCAATATTACAAAAAAACAGCCAACAAATGTGTGTATGATGCTGTACAAAAAGCTGGGAGGACTTTAAAAACATCTCCTCGTGTTAAATTTAACCAGCTCTCCTCAGTAGCTTCAGCAAAGTTGTTACATATGAACCGAAAAATAACATCACTCAGTTATTTAGAGACATTAAATACTGACTTGACCCCAAAGATATTAGGGTTAAGTAAGAACCACAAAATACTGAAACGTCCAAACAAGCAGGCTGCTCAACCCACCAACACTGGTCCTGTCCCTGAGATCACAGGGCCTGGGATGGTTGCGTTCTCTGTCTCAGATAGAGCGAGTAAGGTCCTCATCTGGTGTCAACGACCTGAAGGCCAAGAGGCCTTTAATCCCTTCTGCTCAGACATTTGCCTGGTTACAATGGGCAAAAAGACAAAAACTGTTCAGTTCATGACAGAAAATGTGTTATGTGGCAGATCTGGTTTCTGCCTTTATGTGAATGATGTTCATTGAAGCCTTCAGGAAGCCTTCAATGAGGACTGTGTACAAGGTGCGGATCGAGCTGGAGGAGGTTCTGTGATGTTCCTGATTGAGGTGAAAGTAAATTCGAACTACAATGCCTATACTGAGCTGCAATTTTGCCTTTTGCTTAGTGAGGAACAGAACTTTTTTCTGTCCTTGTATTCCAAAGATGATAATTCTCACATTCACAGGGTTGCAAATGTGACTCATGGATATATTGCATGTTATTAGGTACAATTCTGGCACAGGTGACTCACCTTATATTATGGGTAACAGTTATATTATAGGTATTATTATGGGTGTAATAAGCAGCGGTTCATGTTGTGTATGGGAGCCGCTGCTTATTACACCCAAACCAATCCCCTCTCCTCTCCCTTACATTTTGCATACAGCTGCACTGCTGTTAAAAAATGTGTCCAAAGCTAAGCATCTGGATTTTGGCTGTGGCCTACATGCAAGCAAGTAATAAGAAGCCTGAAGATTTGCTTTGCTTTTGATGTTATCTTGCCACGCCCACTCCACTTTACTACGGCAACGCCCCGCCCACTTGCTCTGCAGCACTGTTTGTAGTGGCGGTTCCAGTTCCTCTCCGTTTGCAGTAACTTAATGCTGCATTCGAAGCTGGACGCATTGATGATATTTTTATATTAGCGTTTTTTGTTTTTGCATGACTGACCTCTTAGAGAAGTAGGATTTAATTTATTGGTTAGTGAAAGCGTTTGGTTTTGTTTCAGGTCACGCAGGAGAGAGGAAGAGATCAGAAAGAGGAAACGTGCAGGATGACTAATGAAAGCCACTAAAACTGAGCACTGCTGCTGTGGATTTATTTAAGGTGTTTAAAGTTAGAATTGGAAAGAGTTTCCACAGATTTGTTCATTGTTGGATGAAACAGTTCACTCAGGTTGGAGTTAGGTGATCTGGAGGCTGGATTTATCAGTATTTATATGAATAATATTTGCACACTTTTCTGCACAAAGAATATGCAAAAGTAACTACACTCCAATCGGCCTGTCATTATTGTTGTTGTTATTATTATTATTATTATTATTAGCTATGATTATTATTAGTTTGCAAGTTTGGTTTGATTCTCTCAGGTAACAAAGTCCTACAGGAACTGGAACTATAAACAGGCCCAGGACTAATGCACACAGTCTGGTGAAGTTTTAAGTGTGATTTCCTTTCATCATTTTATTTTGCTCTGGATAGCAGGCCTATCATACTGTTTGAAACGGTTTTGCACTGAGTTTAAGGCAGAACCTTATAAACCTCAGTTTTTGGATTTAGGTTTTAATGTAATTACCGGCTGCAGGTCAGTGGGGAAAAACCAGGTTAGTAGATGAATAGGTTATTGAGATTATGGATTGTTAAATGACAAGGCTCGCGGTTTATCCAAGGTGGAAGTGGAAACTCTTTTTTGCTTTTATTTCAGGGTGTTCGATGTGCTTCTTCAGACTTTTTGGGTGTCAACCTGTTTTTTTTTTTCTCGCTTAAGTGGAACCGAAACATGAAGGCCTAGCACTGGGGATAAACCTGTCATTTTTAGGCTCAACTCTTTTTGCACCTGCTTATAAAGATTTGGGATTTAGGAGGGCTTATTGTTAAACAAAACTGCAGCATAGCCAATAAGATTCATATTGTAAGATATATTATACAAAGTCAGTGTTAGGTTCTTGTATCCATTTAAGTTTTTTAAGTCATTATTATAATTATGAACCGATCATTGCCTATAATAGGCTGAGGTTTTAATAGGACATATTTTTTTAAGCTGGAACTGGATCTAATCATGTCATCACCCTCATCATCACCCTCATCATCATCACCCTCATCATCATCATCGTGCTCAGCCCATCAGCAGCAGCGGGTAAAGAGCGCGAGTTCCCCCACCACATCACCATCATCATCATCATCGGTGGGTAACGGGAGCCGCCTGCTGCAGCCGGTGCGCGCCACCGTGCCTTACCAGCTCCTGCGCGGAAGCCGGCGCTCCTCTCCCTCTTCCTCATCATCCTTCTCTCCCTCCTCTTCCTCATCTGCGTCAGTCGGGAGCGACGCACCGAAACCACCCGGTGCTGCCGGGCTGATCGCGCGCTCACCGCCGCCGCCTGACAGTAAGGGTTCACCGGAGAGGCGCTCCGACTCGCCCGCGCTCAGAGGTAAAGCTTCATCATAATAACAACAACAACAACAACAACATCAACAACAATAGGCCTTATAATAATCTTACAGCCTTCGTAAGGCGGACGGTTTGTGGTTTGGGCTTGGGCCGGCTGTTTGTGGTTTTTATAGACCTATTTAGTACTGAATATTTCTTAGAATAATATCAGCACCCCCTCCAATAATTAAACGTGCACGCGCATTTGGGAATCGAGCGGATCGCTGGCGTTTCGTGCACGCGCGTGCAACCCCCCTGCTTGTTGCAATTTGTGTTTATCGCTTTATTCTAACAAATAATCGTCTTTTATTCTGTAATTCGAATCGAAACCGATCCGATCGGACCTTAAGCCCCAGCTTTAGAGGACTTGCTGTGTTTGTTTCACGCTGTTCGCGTAAACCCTCTTTTTTATTCATTATTTTGGCCTGTTCATGATTGCGCTCATCATCTTCCTCCTCCTCCTCCTCATCATCATCATTCTGTAATTCTGTAGCTTAATCCTGCGCTGTTTGGCTGAATGTTTGCTGTAGCAGCGACGCTTCTTCCTGGTCCGGCTAAAGTAGCTTAGCATTAGCCATGTAAACATTAGCGCGCCTGCTGAGTAACGCGCAGCTTTGGGGTTTATACATGACGCCCAAATGACCGCACAGGACTGAAATCTGGTGCTGTAAAGGGTGGAAGAACAAAAAACAGGGTGCATGCTGGGTTTGGAAAGTGTCCTCCCTTTGGTGCAACTCTGTCTCCACCTGTCCAGGTTTCATAAAACAAAGCACAGCTGTTGGCCCAAATCTGGCTGCAGGTGTTAAAAGGACTTAATTTGCATACGAGGTGACCTTTTGATCCCTGGATCAGGGTCATATTGGCTCTACAACTCATCCACCATGAATACAGGCATAACCGTGACCTGCTACCCACTCAGGCCGGTCCCTACGTCCTGTAGACACAGTCATTCATTTACATTTACAAATTTACATTGACGTTTATGGAACTTAGCAGCCGCCCTTATCCAGAGCAACTTACAGTCCAGTTAAGGGCCTTGCTCAGGGACACAACGGTGGCAGTTCGGCCGAGGTGGGACCTTCTGGTTCATAGTTCAGTGCCTTAACCACTATGTTACCACAGTCTCATCTTAGCTTCTGTGTGCTTAGAATCCACCACCGTGTCTCAAACCTGGGTCCCTACCTGGGCAGCAGGCTAGCTATTGAACCGAAGCACCACCCAAACACATGGAAGTTGCCTACTGGTTTATTCCAAATTTATTCCAGCTTGGTTGATGTAACATGTATAAAGTATACAAGGTTGAGGTGTGTCCATGTTGTGGATTCAGTCACTAGTAAACATACATCGTGTGCATTTATGACCAGCGCCTGAAGGGCTACGAGGTTTACTCTCCGTCACGTGGCTTTGAGGGATGACCTCATCCGAAATGCCAGGCGAGGCGTCCTGCATCGGATCGTTCTCTCGATAGCTTTCATTCCAAAGTCCCACGGGTAACGGGTGGTGTTTCAGACCGAAACAGCTGATGAAAAAGCGTGAGAAAGAAGCGTTACATTCACTCTTGTTGCTTCTCTTCTTTGCTGTCGCACCACATGATAAGCCATCTGGTTAAAATGCTTATTTAGTGGTGTTATTTCGACACAATCTGCTCAGAGCGATTTACGCCTCAATCTCGATCGTTCCTGTAACTGACCATATGCAGTAAATCCTGTTTCCTAATGCTTGTAGCCTTCACACTGAGCCCTGCGACGCTACAGTGATGTAATACTGGTTTGGCTCCAGTCTGCCTGAAGGATAATAAGAATGGAATCAATAAGCACCACGGCCCCGGTGGAGCTAATAGGTCGTAATTGATCATGCTCGGTGCGTTATTATGGGCACCTCGTGGCTGAAGCTCCACCATCAAAACCCCGACCCACTCTCAGGCTTCCCTAAATGCTCCCAAGATGCATGAGTGTAGAAGGATTACAAAAGATCAGCTACAGATTGTGTGCCATTATGGGAGGCCATTGCAGTCAACAAACACATTCCCAAACTTTGCCATGCAAACTTCACAGACAAACACTTGCAGGCCAGTGTGAGTGTTCATAGCTCATGGCTCTGTCACAGGATGCCACATCCCAGCAAGTCAGATTGACACCTCACTGGCCTTCTGTGTTACCCTGTACTGTAAGCATCACTTCGGCTCAGCTGCAAAGCCACAAAAGCTCACAGAACATGATGATAGCACAAAAATTGCCTGCCTTTGAGGTTTTTTAGTGCCGTCAGCACAAATGCTGTTCATCAGATGCTGTGTGGGAACAGCACAAAAGCTGGAGGTCACCATATGCAACGCTAAGTGCTGGTTAGAGTGTCATAAAGCATCAGACTCGGGAGAAATCGCACCCTCACTTACTTACTCGCTCACTTTTCATAACCTTTTAACCACCAGCACAAGGCATAACCAACCCTGGACAAGATGCCAGGCCATCGCTATTGACCTAACACTCTTGTAGTACCCCTCCCTCAGGCATCGGTAGACATATTTGCACATGATGCCATGACCCAGTTTGAAGACACCAGGGACTCAAACCAAGGTCCCTGTGGGGGTGGGCTTGCGTCTTATTTTAACAACAAAAATTGCAGTGAGCCAAACCCTGTTACCTGAAAGTAAGTTGTTCTCTCATCTGATTCAGATAGCAGAACCCTTATTTCAGTTATTTCCTATGAGATAATCCCTACATGGTCTTTGTACAATTAAAGCCTTTTACATTTACATTTATGCCATTTAGCAGACGACCTTAGCCAGAGCGACTTACAATTGGTTCAGTCTTACATTCAATGATGTCAGACTTTATGATCAGTTTGCAAAATGGTGGACTTGCATGTCTTGGCAGAGGCTGGCTGGGTGCTGCTTGGACACAATTGGCTACGTTTCAGGGAAGCTCAGGTGAGGGTATGTCTACCTGCCACTGCATAACAAAGCTTTGTGGGGCATCCAATGCCCAGTTAAATGTCAAAGAGGGATGTGACAGTGCACTTCTGATCTTGCCCAATAAGTACGCCACCTGCTGGTGAAAAAGGAAGGGCTGCAAGATGTACATACGCGGTCGCTTGCCAACAGCCTTGTCCTTGGCTAAGGTAGCTGATCTGTTATAGCAGGAATTTGGATCATGACAGTTTGGATAGTATTTACATTTATGGCTGTTAGCAGATTTATCCAGAGCGACTTGCAACTGTTTTGTTCTTTCATCCAAGTAATTGTAGATTAAGGGTCTTGCTCAAGGACCCAACAGTGGCAGCTTGGCCGAGGTGGGATTTGAACCCTGGACCTTCTGGTATATGCTTGGCTACCACACTGAGTGTAACACAGCAGTCAGTGGGTTTTTTGTTTTAAGAATTAAGAAGTGAATTCTCACACACCTTTATAGAAATAATCCTAAAGTAATGGAGCAGTTAATAGTAAATAAAAATGTAGTATTTATTGGTTATGCTACATTATTAAAATACAGCACTGAATAATTCCGAGTGTTTTCGTCACGTCCTTTGCGTCTCTGCCTGTCTCTTTTTGTCCTAATGGCTCTGGGTGCTGCTGCTCCGTCACTGTGTTGTGGTGATAACTGGTTTTATCTCAGCGAGGAGGCAGCAGGGTGAGTCCGTGCCCGCTGTTATCGCTGCCACTGCAGGCTGGAGATCGAGTCGACATCCCAGCCCTCACAGAGAGCTGCACGGGGGATGGGGGAATCTCTTAGCGCCTCACCTCGCCTCACGAATTCGATTTGATTTGGATTCAGGGTGCCAAGGCGTATCATCTTCCTCCATGGTGGAACACTAATGTATTTCCATTAGCCTGTATTAACACAATAGTAAGGAATAAGGTTACGTCATGGATCTGCTCCGGAGCCGTCAGAACAATATGGAGATAAGAAGCAGATGCTGTACTGGTTATGTTTCTAAACTCTTTATATTTCATTATCTAACAGATGAAATTACTGGTGCAACCAGTAACAATGGGTAGACGAAGGTCATAAAATATCTTCTGCTGACAATATGAGAGAATTCAGACCTTTAATCCTTAGCGGGTTGGGGATATTTTGGTTATACTGGAATGTATAGAAGTTTTAAATGTTTCTGAAGGTTATGCACCCATTGGTCCTGGGCAAGGTCACCAGGTGGAGAAGGGAGCGGGTCTTATATAGTGGGCACAGTTCTAAGTGTTTAGAGACTTTTTTTGGTCTAAGTTACTCATGTTTGTGTGGATGACCTTCCTCTGCTTGTTTGTGCTTGTGTGTGTGTGTGTGTGTGTGTGTGTGTGTGTGTGTGTGTGTGTGTTCTTTTGTAAGACCTTTGTTTATTTGTTCTTTATAACCTATAACTATAGAAACAGGGTCACAGTCCCTCGGTGAGTTTGTGTTTTGTCTGCCTGATCTTCCTTCTCGTTCCTCATTCTGTTTATTGGTTAATTTTTAGCTTCCATCAAACAAAAGTATCAGTCGGTTCAATCACTCATGAATTATTTGTGTTTTCCACCATATTTACGTATCGTTTGCATGCAGTTTTCTTGTAAAAATACCCCTTATATTTACATTACAGTGTCCAGTCAACCAGCTTCTGTAATCTAATGTAATAAAATATTACACATGCTAAATAAATATTTATGCCATATTCTGTTGAGAAACAAGGGACTTGGCAACCGCCATCTCTTTCAATGACCCAAGCCTCCTTAAGCTTAACAGTATAATTAATATAATTAGACGCTCCTTTGCTGTTTATTATGTTTGATTCTCAAACCTAAATAAATTTCCTGTTCAGGTTTAGAGAAGTTTTGGGGTGTGTCTCAGTCATCAGGCTAAAATCTTGCTTTTTTTACCTACTGAAAGTGTTTGGTAAGATAAGATGAGATAAGATAAGCCTTTATTAGTCCCACAATGGGGAAATTCACGTTGGTGATTTTGGTGTTGGTGTTGCGCAGCTAAACTGGATGAGCTGGTTCAGTCCTGTGAAGGCGTTGCTGGGTTTCTGAACGGTCACATTTACACGTTACCTGGAACCTGTGCGAGGCTCAAATGCAACCTGAGTGGCTGTCATGTTGTGCAGCAGCGTTTGTGTGTTTCACAGTATTTTACTGCTGTCGTAAATTAAAAGTCAGTTCTAAACCCTTAGAAAAACACCTGGGCATCATCGTTTCATTCAACAGACAAACTACTTATTTTAGGCACACCAGTGCTTTTAAGATCAGTAAGTGAGAGTGCACTCCTGTCCCCCATGGCCACATGGTGGGTATTTAGATCCTATAATTAGCAGTTCTGTAGAATGGTCGTTATATTGTGTACTGTTTCTGTACCTCTGTACTTAGAAACATGCATAAGTACATTAAATTCCAAAAATAACATTTAATACAAATAGAACTGCACTGCATTATTCCAATTTATTTTATTTATACACATACGAAATTATATAAAGTGTGACTTGCAGTGAAATGTTTTTAATGACTGTCCAATAAAGCCTATATAAAGATAATAAGTAAAAATAAAATAAAATATGATAAAATATTTGATATATTTTACTTTATTTCTTCTATTTTATTTTTATTAATTTTATTTTTATTATTTATTTTATTTTTTAATTCCTATCGCTATGCTTTTTAACATGCATAAATACGTTTAAAACCCACATAGCTTTTGAAAATAAAAATAAATAAAATTACAAAATAGAAGTCATAAAATATGATAAAATACAGGATATCTTTTAATTTATTTCTTCTGTTTTATTTTTATTTATTTTGCATGTATTATTTATTTATATTTTTAATTCATGTTGTTATACTTTTTAGCATAAGCATATATTAAAAACACACATAGCCTTAAAAATAAATATGAAAATTTAAAAAATGAAGGAATAAAATAGGATAAAGTTTAATATTATTATATTCCTTATAATAATAATTAATTTGAATGTATTACTTATTTTGTATTTCATATTGTTATCCTTTTATTATATTCATACAAACAAACCCCACATAAATATAAAAATAATATATATCTTTATAATTAAAGAATGTGATTTTAAAAAATAGAAAGAATACAATAAATATAATAAAATATGAGATATGTTTAAAAGAATAACAATATAAATAAATAATATATTTATACATACGTAAAAACCTTAATAGCTATAAAAATAAAAATCAAAGAAATAAAATGTATATCATATCATATATCACATTTTATTCTTCATATTATTGTTTTTTTTGTTTTGATTTTTTTCTTTCTTGTCTTTATACTTTTTAACATATACATACATACATAAAAAGCCCCACATAGCTCAGAAGTATTTGAACCCCAGCATTAACCCTTTGTACTCCAGGTCTTACTCTTTAAAGCCTTACTCTTTACCCACAGTTGTTTTTGTTCTGGTGTGAAAAATCACACAAACGTCGGACGTTGTTCCAGCCCACGCTTTTCTCTGCTCGCACGGACGCTGATCTGTTTAAATGTCACGGCTCACAGCCTGCATAACCCACTTACAGTGCAAAAAAACGTGAGAGTGCACTTTCCACTCGCTCTCCTTGGCAGGGACGCGGCCTCACTTCGTCCATCTGCTCTGAGGAAACCACGGAAAAACAGAACTGAGAGGAACCAGGCCTGGTGCCAAAGCTCAGGGCTTTTGGACTTGATCGTATAACATTAGACGACAAACTGAGTTTAATTACACAGTGGAACATTAGAATGATACAATAATGGATTAAATTACACAGTGTAATATTATAATAATGTAGCTACAGGTTTAATTACACAATATAGGCTGCTAATATAATAATAAAATAGCTATTTAATTCCATAAAATTCATGCTGTTCTCCTGGCCTCATCTCTCTACTTACAGGACTTAAAGGATCCGGTCCAGTCGGGTCCAGTTAGACACAGCTGTTTAATGTTAGAGGATTCCAGATTTTTTGCACAGGACTGAATGAGGTGTTTAAAGTCTGTTTGGCTCCTGGAAATACCAAGAAATTTGATAGACGTTCTAAATACTGCACATTTAAACAAACTAAGTGCTGCATGTTTACCTAAAGCGAGATAAAGGTTTAGTGACAAGGCTGCTTTCTGCAAAAGCTTTTCTGCTGGGAAATTTGGCTTCACAATGTTCTTAGATAGTGTGTAGGGCCCAACGAATCAATTTTACTTTTAAAAATTTAGCATAAACAGAAATTCCACTATCAGTGGAATATTTGCAAAAAAAAAACAATAAAGTTTATCAGTTTGAACATTACAAATTGACGTATTCTGTTTTTATTTATGTCTAACACCATGTCCCAACTTCATTAGAATTGGGGTTGTAATAGTTAATTTGTAATAATTTAAATGCATTTTTAATTGTACACTCATTTAATTATGTGAAGTTTAATTGCAGGATTATGTGGGAGACCTAAAAATAAAATAAAATGATTGAATTATGTTGCAGCTGTTTGTTCTGTGTCTCATGTTAAATATGTTAATACTGCGACTCTTGCTGGTTTTAATCACTTAATTTACTTTCTGTTATGAGATGGGGGCAAGATGTAAAAAGGGGGACCCACACGCAGGACAGCTTCAAAACACTGGTAGATTTATTAACTAATATCAAACAAAAACCAAAAGGTAACCCAAACCGGCGAAGACTAGGATGCACTGGGCGACGAGGGCACGTCCGATGACCATCGGCAGGCCCTGCCGAATGGCCAGGTAGGGACGAAGGGGAGAGGCAAGATAGGCGGCATAGGGAGCATCCCGAGCCAATGCCCCAGCATATAGGGTACGCTCACATCCTGGGGAGGCCACTGCCTGGACCCTTTAGGTGTGGCTGGTGCCGGCGTGGCCACATCGGGGGGCATCTCCTTTGCCGCTGCTGTGGGGTTTCCCTCCACCCAGGCCATACCAACACAACCAGGCAGGGCTCCAGGACGGGACCAGAGGGGGGGCCGTATGATGCTGAGGGATCCAATCTGTCCCTACTCTATCTGCCCAAAGGGGCCCACCTTACCTCTGGTCTCCTGACCATGCTCCACCCTCCCTCTATGAATGAAGGGTGGTACCTTCGTCCCTGACTCCCTCTGAGCATCAGCGAAGGCTGGTGTCCTTATCTCAGTTTTCCCTTAAACCCGAATGTGAAACTCCACACGGCGCCGCAAAATGGGTGGGAAAAGCACACCAGCCCGGATGTGCCTCGCATCTCTAGCACGCTGCTGCACGGCACACACCAGTTGAGAAGCGAGTTCGGAGTGGGGTGACATGCGATCCGTTCCCATAGCACGATACAATGCCAGCTCACCGACTCCGACTCGCTTCCGCCTATTTAAACTTGAAGGCAGCTGATGTCAATTAGGCGTGCATCAGCTCTGCGCCGCCAGGTGGCAATAAAGTCCCAGTGAACGTGGCACAGCCGCCCTTATGAGCCAGAAGAAAAGGCTGCTTCCAGGTACAGAAGCAGCCGGACTTGTTACAGTGCCCCCGCTCTAAGGGGGTGGCCCTTGAAGCCCCCTAAGCTGGATCCCAGCAGGCAGCCCATACTATCCTCTCGAAGGGGGTGGGGGGAAAGCCAGCAGGGGGAGCCGCTGGTCGACTCACTTCTACAGCGCTGTCCGCTGGGTCCAAATGTTGGAGCTGGCATTCTGTTGTGAGATGGGGGTGAGATGTAAAAAGGGGGACCCACATGCAGGACTGCTTCAAAAGACTGGTAGATTTATGAACTTGTATCAAGCAAAAACTAAAAGGTAACCCAAACCCAAAGTACCAAAACAACCAACATAAATAGCCTTATCGACCAACCCCCCCGGATCGGCGAAGGCTAGGACGCACTGGGCGACGAGGACATGTCCGATGTCCGTCGGCAGGCCCTGCCAAATGGCCAGGTAGGGACGAAGGGGGGCCTTCCTTTTTTTCCTAGCAGTAAGTCTAGTGCAGACTTATCCAAATGGGCTGCGCTAGCAGGTACTGTCAGCCGTCACACCAGGTGTGGCTTTATTTACCATCTGGCAAACTGGCGTGGGCCTGACCTCACAGCTGAATCCACCAAGACTTGGCACCCGCACATGTGCAGTCGTGCTGCGGGCTCCATTAGTAATCAGCCTTGTATTGTATTCAGCTGTGACACCATTTCAAAAGCGAGCCGCGCGGATTTTTATTAATAGCGGGTCATCTTCCTACGGTAAGCTGCGTTTCCATCTTTCAGCCTGGTGATCTTTATGATCTGCTGCGGCTCGCACTGTTGATATGGGGCATTTTAGACGGGGTTAGTAGATGCGTGGGTTCCATCTATATATGCTAGGCATGTCCCGAGGATTGTGCACATATACTGCATTATGCATGCTAATGGGGATTGTGCTTGCCAGTGCCTGCATCAGTCTCGCTCTTTTGGCACCAGAGAAGGTGAGGGACGAACCCTTTTTAGTTCCCTTATTTACGTTAAATAAAGCCTACCCTTATTCATGAAGCTGTCTGTGTTTGGTTCTTCCCTTTACATCTCGCTACCATCTCATGACACTTTCTGTAATCACCGAGCTCATGCAGAAGGGCCTCCATTTTCCCTCATGTTAGTCCTCATATTGGCTCCTCTCTACATTTTCCTCTTATCATGACTCGTCAAAAATTTGTGTCACAATGTTCTTCCAGAAAGCAGCCTGGAGGAAATGGAGCAACGTGCATATATAATCACTCACTCACCCTACATAGGACCTGGGCAGCAAGGGCATTCACTAGGTACTGAGACCAACCCGATGAACATTAGGTAAAAGCGAAAAACAGAACGGCATGTACCACAAAAATGCAACCACGGAATTCTGACTCGTACACTTTCAATTTTGGTTGTGAGAGTTCAGAACTCCTCCTATTCTTCAGAGTGTGTGTGTGTGTGTGTGTGTGTGTGTGTGTGTGTGTGTGTGTGTGTGTTCTCTGTATACAGTGTGAAAAAGGGCTGTTTGTGCCCAGATCTTCCATCGTTCATACATTTTCATGAGCCGTTAACAAGTCAATCAGGTTCTGAAACTTTTCGACAAACGTCCGTTGGTTGTCTGGATTTGTGCCCAAATTTTTGTGCTCCACAAATTTTCACTTTGCCCAATATACAGTGAGTCACACTTACATTTGCACACATTGTTTTGACAACTCATAGCCAAACTTTTACATAAGACTGTCAGATTTGGCACAAGTCCTTCACATTTGAGACCAATTCAAGCTGTCCAAATTTGGCTGAATGTAGGAACGCTGTTGGATTCAGAGAATTATTATAACTCAACTATGCTCCTGATTGGACGACTGGACCCAAAAATTTTGATTCATCTCCCCACAATCTTCTTTTCCACTGATTTTCAATCTAATATTTCTGAGAAATATTTCTAAAATATTTACCATATTTTAGCCTCTCGGTTTGTTCCAATTCTGAAAAAAAAAGGTTTATTGGCTGCTACCATGCTAAAAATGAGTTTGATATTCTGATGGTCCTGTAACCTATAAAAGCTGTGATTTTTAATCATTTTATTGCTGCATACAAATCTTTATTTTCTGGTTGTATTCTGATAAAGAAAGTGAGAAACAATTATATATGAAACAATGGGATAATTTAATGTAATGGTGGCCTAAGACTTTTGCACTGTACTGTGAATTAGAATCAAATTCAAACCAATTAAAAACCTTCCTTTTCCATTTATTTACTCATTTTATCTTAGACAATTAGAGTAATAAAAACAGGATACAGCTAAAAACCTTTTACAAATGAAACTTGAATAATGGTGTATTAAAGTGGCCACACCGGCTGGTTTAATACTTTGTGGATCCACAGTGTATTTAAGCTTTGATTGTGGAATATTTGATTCCTTAATGTTAGCTTTGTGTAAAGCTCGTGAGATTGTTGCCACACACAGACAGGGACCAAAGTCAACCAGAAAGTCTTGTAAGTCTTAAAAATGTCACTCACTCATGACCCGAGTCCGGTGAGGTTTGGGTTCTTTATCCTGGAGTCCATTTTGAAAGCAGCTTTATAACATTAGTGTTGAATTCTCTGTGTTACTATGAAGTGCTCTTTAGTGGAACCTTCAAGGAACAGCCACCTTCATTCAGTTACAATAAAGCTGAACCTGAGCACAAACCTCTGTTGGCTTTGAATTTAAGGATTATAATGTGTAAATACATCTGGAAAAAGTTATTATACCTTATTAAATTAATGTATTTCATTTCATGTGACTAAATGTAAGGATTTAAGTCCTAAAACATGCAGAATTATGAACGTCTCTGTGGAGGTTCCTGTTGTGCCTCAGTTTAGAGCTGTAGGTTATTTAATCCAGATGAGCAGAGGTCGATGATCGATCCCTTTAGGCTTTGTGTATGTTAAATAATCAGACAGAGTTTGTGATACGATCACAGCTTCACACCTGTTGGATTAACAATTAACCTCAGGATGCAGTTTAAACACAGAGCAAACCATAAAATCCCATCAGCTTTCACGCTTTGGTTCCTCCCACGTTTCTCTCACCGTTCACTCTTTCTATTTCCCAGCAGTTGAGAGGTCAAAGGGCCAGCAGGTGTGGATCAGACACACTTCCTCCTTAGGTGCCATCGCTGTGCCCTACCTGACCGGCCAGTGGCCCCGGGACCCTCAGGTGTTTTACCCATCGTGCATGAAAGACAAATCCACACAGGTAATGAAATGATGTTATATTTATTTATCTGAAGCTGCTTACACTGGTGCTTAGATTACAAATAAAGCAATGGAGCTTAGCTCAAGGGTCCAACAGCGCCAGGGATGGAATGTCCTGGGTTAGAACTTCATCAGAGCCATAGCTATAAATGGACCAAGTGCTTAATTAGTTTGTGAGGGAACAACTAAAAGAGAAAACGGGTAAAAACCCACAAAATTAAAAAGAAGAGCTAAACATGATTAACTTTTTTAATGTAAAATGTTAGGTTCCTTTTATTTAATTGTCATGTATTTATTAAAGTCTTTAATTTACATATAAAGTACATTTATTTTTTATATTTTTTCATTTCATTTACTTTTAGTTATTTTATTGAGATTTTGTTTCATTTTTTAAATATTAGAGAAAAGTATAATTAAGAAGTAAAGCTTTAATTACTTTTATATTTTATTTTTTTTAAATAGTATTAATTAATATTTATCTTATTTTTGTCTAATTTGTGGGGTTTAATACATTTTACTTGTTTCTTTACTGTTTTATTCTAGGTTTTGTAAATTGTTAAAATATTAAATAATTATGAGTATTAAATAATGTTAGTTAAAATTTTAACTATCTGTATTAAATATTTTATGAAAATGCTTTGTAATTTTTTTTTACAATTTTATTTGCCTATTATTTAATGTTTTAATATTAGTTACCTTCATTTATTGTGTCTGTTTTTACCCAAATTATTTAAAAAACAATTTTAACTCTAGTATTTTATTTGTTTGCTTTTATTTAGTTTTAAGTTTTATGTGGTGGGAAAGTTACATAAGCTATTATTTATTAAAATATAATTTTATAAAATATTAATTATCTTTAATAAACCTTTCATTTTAAATATTTTTAAAATCATTAAATAATATTAATTACTATATTACTGACCTTTTACTTAAAAGTATTACTTTACTTAAATTATATTTTTATATCATTTAAAATAAATATTTTAGTTTTACTGTTAAAACGCTGCATTTTCTGTCTGCTATATTTCCTTCATTATGTTTATTTTTATTTAATCTGCTATTTTATGAAGCCACACCCAGCATTTAAAGCGTATATTTATTATATGTATCGTTTGGGGTCATTAATTAACTCTATTAAACACAGCATGGAATCTGAACCTGAAGCTCTAGTTTGTGTTAATGGGGGTGGGAGGGGTGAGGACTTTTCCCATATGACTGTTGGCACTCACCTGCCGCCAGGTGTGTCACAGGTGTGTCACTGCAATCCCACAATCTTACTTGCCACCTGCCACTCGCGGGGGCAGATTGAGTTTGTGCTGAGCTCCACTGTTTCTACCTCATGATCCCAGTACACATTAACCATCAGCCTCAGAAACACAAAGGCCTGATTATGGGAACCAGCACCTCCCATGGTGGGTGGGTGTGTGTGGGTCTGTGTGTGGGTCTGTGTGTAAGATCCTAATTAGTCCTAACGTGATCAGTGTCTTAGGCTTAAAGATTCTTAGGCAAATGTTAGCACCCCTGATCACACGACCTGTTCTGAGTTTGGCATGTTCCCTTTCCATTAGACCTAGTTTGTGTGTGTGTGTGTGTGTGTGTGTGTGTGTGTGTGTGTGTGTGTGTGTGTGTGTGTGTGTGTGTGTGTGT
>JAVSBU010366106.1:0-16213 GCA_033118015.1 Loricariichthys derbyi
AAATAGGTCACACTATGATTTTTACCAATTTGTGTTCCCCACATGAGATGAATCCTCTTTATCCACAACCAAAGCAGTGTTGTTCTTTTCCCCTCATTGCTACAGTATGAATCGTTTTTCTCCAGTATGTGACGTCACGTCGTGTGATTATCTTCGGCAATATTCGCTAATGTCCGTGAAAACTCGATTTTGAGCGTGATTTACCGAATTTTAACAGGTTAAACAAAAACAAGTCGTCAAAACGGTCAGTGGCATTCTACACTATTTACTCGAGACTACGCATTCAGCTTCAGTAGACATGAGCAGTAAATGGTACTTTTAAGACCAAAAGTCACTTACAAAAAAACCTTACTGTCTAACAGGATGTGTCCTCACTTGCTTGTTAGCTCATGTAGAGGCTACAGGCTGTTCTAACTGTTGATGTGCTTAGTGACACTTTTGCACAAGTTCATCATGTCTGTCTGGATGTTTTTCATCTACTTGCTTGTAATAAGCTGTAAATGGTGTTCTTAAGTGTATGTTCATTTCCTAATTGAAGCGGTACGTTTTTCGTACTTTTTAATGTAATTAGTGTAATCTGTAATTACTTTAAAATGCTTTCGAATTTAGAATGCTGTGTAGATGGTAGTGTTCCGCTCGTGTTTTCAGCGGTCTCTCTGCATTTATATATCATTTACATGAAGTTTTCCTGTGAAAATACTATTTATATTTACGTTACACTAGCCTAGAAAAAACTGTGACTTTGGTAATGTCTGGTCAGCAACCATTTCGGTTACTGACTGGTTTCACAGAACTTACTTTGGCCATTAAACTGCTCATCTGCACACGACCAACATTCAGCCAACGGGGTCGAAATGAAGCATACTTTTGTACTCCACAAGTAAGCTAAGAAAGTTGCCGTGTCTAAGTGCCTTTCTGTGCATGCTTTGGCCATCTTCATAGGCAGTATTTAAATATCATGCTGGTTAAAGGGGGCTAAACCTCAGCTGCTTAAAACAAGGGTTTTAAATAGCAGGGGATGTGATTACAGAACTATGGGACAGGAAAGTAGATTTGATCGGCAGGTAGCTGGGATGTAGAGCAGACCTGGTGCAGTCCTCTGCACCGTCCTCTTTGTGTAGTGTGGTGTATTCAATTGTGCTGCCTCGGCAGGTTCCTTTGATTCTGTTCTTTTTATTGTACTGTGCTGGTTGACACTGCCATGGTCTACACATCACCCAGATATCCAGTGGACAGCGTTCAGGACTAACCAAGCCACTCTGTTTAAAGTAATCATCAGTGCCTGATTTAAGAAAAGATGAACACAGCATGCGTGAGAGCTATAGTATACAAGGTAGATTAAGAAGGCAGTGGCCAGTAAGTTTAACCCTGGTATGTAACCGATGCTGCACTTAATACACTTGTATGAACCTGACACCGAAACACTGTGGTCACGTCAGTGTCGTGGCTGTGCAGAGAATGGTGCGCCAGATAAATAATATCTGGGCAGCTGTGCTAGTGGTCAGAGGCCACATTGGTTGACTGTTGACCAGAAGGTCGGTGCAGGTTTCAAATCCCAGCCCTGTCAAATTGCTAAACCTTTAACCCTCAGTTTCTTGGATTGTGCTGTGTATCAGTCATGAGTCACTCTGGATGAGGTTGTCTGCTTTCTGCTGTAAATTATACTGTTCAGATTGAGGTGATAGATTGAGTAAAATGGGCTGAGGCAGTGTGCATCGTAACGGTTTCTCTCCCAGTGTTCACATGCTCAGAACACCTATATGGAAGCAGTAAATGTTTATATGGTTGCAAGTGCAAGATGTGCATGAAGTTTGCACAGATAGTTTGCAGTCATGCTTAAAATATATACAGGATAATATGACAGAGGTAAGCGTGACGATTAGGACTTTAAACAAAATCAGAGCCGGATAGTTCATAAAAGCATTTGCGTTTTGGCATGGTGTGGTTACAGAAGCCTCTGTTGACTCGGTGTGGGTGGTTTTTGTGGTTGTTTCTTATCAAATTTGACATTTAACATGCTTTAATGGAGCGGTCGGTGTGTCTCAACTCACTTGAAACAGTATTATTATGCAGTGATGTTGGTCTGTAAGAAAGTCTAGATACATGGAGTGGTTTAAAATTTAGTTCTAGAGTATATTCAGGTCCTTGTAAGGGTTCTGGAAGAGGAGCAGGTTTGCCATTTCATTTCGCTAACTGGAGAACTGCTGGAGAATTTAGTTAACTGCTGACCCAACTTGAGTCTTGGAGGTGCCTTCCAGCCATGTCATTTGTATCTCAAACGCACAAATAATTGATCTTGTTTGGGGATTGGAGGCCAGACAGTTGGGGATTTGTCGCTGCAAGAGCCTCGAATGATGGACTGGTTGTACATCTAGGATTTTGGGATAGGCTCAAAGGATAAGCATTTATCAGACGCTCTTATCCAGAGCGATCAATAGTGTGATGCCTTAACCACTGGATCTGCTGCATTTTGCCGTATCACTACTGGCTCCAGTTGGGTTTTTAGGCCAGAACAGCCTGGATGTAAAAGAAGGCACAGAAGGTGACATGAACAGATGGTTATGATCTCACTAAGCTAGTGCTGCTGCTCAGGTCTTTACTAAAGACTCTGTTTGTGGGTCACAAAACAGGTAGGGTCAAATCACAAACATATGGCTGTTGAATGCATGCCTTTGTTAGGTTATTGGTCTGCTTCTCATTGTTACCTTAACAGGATTTCATAATAATTCATAATTTGGTCAAGAAATGTATGCCCATCTCAATACATTTGTCAGATTAATTGATTTGAAGTCTACTCTAATTCAAGATATCAGTAAATTGATCGCAAACTTCATACAGGTACTGCCTGATTTGCAATGGCTTGACTTTACATTAGGAATTCAGTAATAAACATAAACACGCATTCAGCAAAAGCCGTTTTTTAATTTCCCGGGCAAGTGATACTTATGAGTATTCTTTCTGCTTTTAGTTGAGAAATTCGGCAGTGCGTGACGTAGGGAGTCGTGGCGGGAGTGACGAGTGCTGGAAAGTGTAGTGAGGAAAATCCGTGGTTGTGCAATTTTTAAAAATTTTTCTTTCTATACATTATTCAATAAATTGCATTGAGATATTAAGTACTTTATTTCAAAGTAAGCTATATGTTAATGACTTTTCCCAACTGTAGCCGTACTACACTACATTACTGTCCAGTACGAATTGGCACAATTAGTTATCTTGCATGTTTAAGATGGTATTAACTTCAGGCTCCTGCAGATGGCACTGCACGAGGATGATCGGGCTATAAATGCCTGCGGGGTGTGACAATTTGTGGCTTGAGAAGAGGTGGTACAGTACAGTGTATCTCGTTTGGTGTGTGGAAAGTGAGTAGTGAAGCAGATGTCAATGATTTTCCAAAAGGAGTGATTGCATTTGGGTGTGCCAAAGGCCATAGTGCGAAGGAAGTAGCTGAATTTGCAGAGGTTTTAATGCTATTGGGTACATTGCATTAATAGGTGAGTAGTGTTTTTTGATCCAGTGAGTATAGTTTAAGGAGGAAATGTGTAACCTAAGCGACGTACCAAAACACAGTCTGGCTGAGAGGTTTTAACATGCTGAGCTTCAAAGCAAAATTGAAAGCTTTTGTTTTACTGTTAAAAATGTATTATCGATTCCTCACATCTCAAATCTTCTGAAATGATTCCACAAAGCTGATATTTTCACTGCCTACCTTTAACAGCTTTTGCATTTTATTACCATTTAAAATGAGTTTAAAGTGCTCTTCACACTTTCTCACTTCCACTTGCAACTCAGCCCTGAATGGGATTACCGGTGTGATGATACCTCTCCTCTCTCTCTCCCTCCTCATTCCTTAATCACATACTTGTCTGTAGCAGTCAGAGTGAACCCACGTGTGGCATTTTTGGTATCTTTAACAGGGCGAGTGATTATGGCCTGAATTTTAATCCTCTCTTGTACGGTCAAAATGCAGTGGTTTAGTTTTTAAACCTCAGTAGCAGGAATCCCTGGCCTTTGAGTGAAGAGGACAAGATTGACTTGTCCCCTGCATCCTTTAGTTTCCCAGTGGTGATCCTACTCATGCCTCAAATATAGCTGTGTGTGTCGGTCTGGCATAAAGAACAAAACAAACAAACTGTTCTGTACTCAAATTCCTTTGAGTACTCATGTTTTGCCGGCTTTGCACTCTGTATTAAAGATACTGTTTAAATGCCACGCACTTTCAAAGTGTGCCACGTTCAAGCTTCTAGCCCCTAAGCTCCCTAGGTTTGTTTATTTATCTGCATTTGGCTCTTCTCTCTGTCCCGGTTTGACATTAACCTTTTTCACATCTAGTCTAAATTTGAAAGACGAAAATATTCTGTGAGAATCTGTAGTGTAAGCACAGATCAAATCCCAAATGGCTTCCCTTAAATGACATTGGACTCTAAGTGGAGTAACACGGTGGTGCCCATACTTAACTACATCTGAGCAAATCTGAGCTGTGCAAAAGTCTTAGGACACTATTAATTTGTTGTTTTAGAAATGATATAATGACTGGACCTAAAGTCTCTCTAATCCTCTTTTAAAATGATCTTCATGCCAATCTTTGTGAACTTGGTTTCTTCATATAAAGGTCATTCATGATGAAGCCTCTTCATACTGTAGAATCTGTTTAATACTGCATACAAATGTCCTGTTTTGGGTCGTTTTCCAATAGAGACTGCAAAATAAGTATATATGGCTGTTATAGCACTT
Organism: Loricariichthys derbyi; assembly: GCA_033118015.1. Taxonomy (NCBI): domain Eukaryota; kingdom Metazoa; phylum Chordata; class Actinopteri; order Siluriformes; family Loricariidae; genus Loricariichthys; species Loricariichthys derbyi. Next base: position 4,732 of record JAVSBU010366106.1, read on the forward strand.
CTAAAATGATGGAGTATCCAAATTTTATGGTGGTCTAGGACGTTTGCACAGTATTGGAAAACCAGGCACATCTAACCCTGATTAGAAGTACAATTTCTGATCCTGTCTTTCTATGTATAACGTACTAAATTTCCCTTATTAACACTGTCCTGTGGTTATAATTCAGCTATGTTTAATACGGCTATTTTTATTTTATGCTTATTGTTACACCGCTGCACTCATCCTTGCTGCCGTATGCCGTTTTCGATAATAAGAGTTAAATGCGCTGGTCATCTGTCTGCAGAAGTATTTATGGGAAAACAGCACAATGCGATGTGATAAACAGCTTCAACCCGGTTGCAAAACTGCAGAAAAGTTGTGTAAAATTAGGCCTCCTGAGTTTTCCATTTGTGCTGATGTGAAAAAAAAAAAGAAGACTCGTGCCCTTTTCATCATGCCGTAATGTAATGCCCCTCTCTAGACTTTATCTAAAATAGTCACTGTGTAGTGAAAATGCCTATTTGGGTGGTTAAGCAGAATATTTACTAAGCACACTTTGCTCACACTGTTTACTACTGAAATGGTTAGAGTAATAAATCCTTAGCTCACTTTCTCTCCCTTTCTTTTTCTGATATCCTGTAATTACTTCTGTCTTCAGAGGTTTTTGGCGCAAATTCCGAACGGTAATTGTAGGCTGATTGTGGATGACGAGCCTCCTAGTGGCAAGGTAACTGGACATAAAGCGTTCCTCATTGTGAGGACTTAGTAAATTATTGATGAATGACTGGCTTCTGACTGGACCTCAGTGTTCTGAGTGTTAATGTCGTACGTTTACCATCCGCTCTCGTGGGAGAAAGGAGCAGATCCTTTATGCACGCTATGTTTTCAGCATGCACTCTGTTTTCAGGACTTAATGGGAGATTAGTCAGAGCGCGCAGTTTCCGCTCCTTTCTGACGTAGGGATGCAGGTCATTAATAAACTAGGATTAGTCAGATTGTTCGAGCTGACCACGCTTAGTCGCTGTCATGTTTGGCCACTTTAAAATTACAGCTTCATAGGCAAGAGGGATGGCTTTATAATCTCTAATCATAAGTGATTAAACAGTCACAACCTAAGTTCTAAACAATGGCCATATATTAATAGGCCACATCAATCAACGTCCGGGAAGAAGCCAGGATTTAAATTAGCTTGTGTAAGTCTGTCACTCTTGTTTATTTAGACCTTGGCTTGCAAAAACATTTTGGTAGAGTTTCGCCCTGAGCTGCATTGTCAAGCTGGTGAATTTTTTTTCCTGTTCAGGATGTGCCAACAGCAGCACTGGAGGTGAAACAAAAGAATGAGCAGGTAATTTAATCTAGAGCTTCCACATAGAGACAGGGGATGATTTAGGGGGACCAGCTCCCTTGCGCCTCAAGTCACATCTAGAAAACAAACGGCTTGCATGTTTCTTTTTTTTTAATCAAAGGAACTCTTTAATTGGCAGTTATAGTCCTGCCGTGAATGTCGTTTAGACAGTAAAGATTAATGCGTTAATTTCATGCCGTCTCCGAGCGAAATCTGTTGTATTGCTGATATCTATTCCAATTCGCTCGCGTTAAGGGGCTTTGTTTAAAAATTACGCTTGGATTGTATCTTTAAAACCTCCTGAGTTTAGGAAAAGCATTGAATCGTGTTTACTTGATGTCTAACAGAGAAGTCGCTTTCACTTCATTGTCTGTTCACTGTCTGATGGCTCGTGGGCCGTGTCATGGGTGTAATGCGCGAGAACGTCCCGTGATAATATCTAGAGTTCAGGTTTGTACACTTCAAAGTGGTGTGTGTGTGTGTGTGTGTGGGGAAGCATGACTTTCTTACTGCTTCAGTACAAATGTGTGGTTTGTCGGTAATGTTGTTAAGGGGAAGTGTAATTTAAGATATTTAAAAGCATTTGTCTGACATTGATTCTTGAATGTATCTATTTGGATTAAAGCTTCCTGTCTCTCATCAAGACTCTTGACCTTGTCCTTGCATCTCTAATCTGCCTGTGTACTCTCAAACAGCTCTGAGTGAGCGAACTCCGTCTCACCACAAGTTCAACCTGTAGGACCCACTTGGCGAGACCCATCGTGGATGTGCCGAAGGATCAGTTTGAGGCTTGCCTTACGCCAGGGTTCCTCTCTGAGGTTCTGCTTGGCAGTCAGTGTGGTTAAGAGTCAGACTGGGTTTCTGAGGAATGGCAGTCTTGTCAGTTCAGATGGGTTTCACTGGGACTGGAATCCCTGCTCACAGGAGACTTGGGTTTTTGGAGGGTTGGTGATTCATATGGCAGCTTGCCTGATGTTAAATGTGAAGATATTTTGTTTGAATCAAGGAAGCTCACACTATTTTCAGCCACTTTTCAGTTGGCTGAAAAAGAAAAAAGACACTCACAGGTTAGGTCGGGCCAGATATCAGAGACAAATGCAGATGTGAGCCTACAAATTAAAGCTGGTTCTTCAAGCTGGTGTTTAACTATTATTTACGCTTTCGCAAATGGTTTTCGGCACTCGCAGACATCGCACAGACTGCTTCAAACAAGGGGTTTAGGTAGCGGAGGATGCGATTAAGGTGAGTGGAATCGATATGCAGCCAAACGGGTTCGCTGTTAAGGGCACGGGGGAGGAAGTCTGTCTCAAGACATGCATTTACGTTCGCTAAATTGGTGTCTCCTAAAATAACCATTGATTCCACCGCAATGCTAAATAAACTAAACAAGCAAAAACACAAATTTAAGTATGTTTATATGCAGTTAATCCTTATACCCTAATAAACTTAATTGAAACTTTCAGAAGATCAGATTTCTGCAGTAATTAGATCAATATGTATAAATGTAATTGAGTAATCAAATGATGGCAAACCTCCGGATTTACATGACCCAGGCGATAATTGGATTTCTATTTTGCCTTCGGCCAAAAATCTCAGATATTTGTGCTGTAAAGATCAAACTTTATATTAAATAATCAAATATTTCATTTTCTCGAGCATATACTGCATTTAAGTCTTGACAAAGTGATCGATAGTCATTTTGCTCCCTTTAATTCCAGGGTTGCCAGATCCTGTGTGAGAGAGAGCATTACCACAGTCAAAGCAAAAAAGAGCCCAAACAAAACCAAGTGTTTGAAATAAGCAAACCTGGCAACCGTTCTCTGAGAAAACCGATTGAAATCAGGTTACTGGTATACCTGCAATGAGAAATCCTATTGCTGATTTAAAATTAGCTCACTTTATTGGATTTCTTATTCTAATTTCTAGATCAGAGTATGCTGTATATGGCCATTGAAATAATTAGACAAAGCGGAAATCCGGCGACGGTTAATGTTCATGTAAGGAATGTCTCTTTCAAAGCAATTAATAAAAAAAAAATTAAAACAGGCTGCTTTAATTCAGCGTGTTCAATTTGTGTTTCTTTCTTGTGACAATTCCTTTTGATGTATCCCTAGTTTAAATCCTTTTGATTAATAATGGCGATGTAAGTTGGGATCAGAATAAGCCACGACCCGTTTATTACCATCTATTCTGTCCATCATATGCTAAAAGTCAGCGGACTGAAGACGACGGATTAGTTTTAGTGTAGTTAATTTGTTGCCTCGTTCTCTGTCCCAGACTGTAAAGACGGATTCTCTTCAGTTTCTTTTTTAGAAATTGTGCAGTCACTTCTCAGACAGGTACTTGTTCGCATGATTGGGTCTGGATTGAGTAATTTACTGCAACAGCAGTTTTACTCACAAGGCTGGATCCAAATTAAAGGTGCAGGTTTCCACTTGCAGACACAAGCCTTAAATCTCCAAATAGGGCCATTTCAAAACAGCGCGGTTCCCTGCTTAGCATTACATGTGTCTTACTAGAGCTGTGGCAGCCTTTCCATAAATTGAGCAATATCACTTGTTTAGGGCTTTTTTGTTTTAAACTTTTTAACCATACCATGCTGAATAGTATTATTGTGCACATCATAAATATGAAGCGCCTTTGGACCGATTTGATTTTTTTTTTTTTTTGGTGCAGAACTTTCACAGAGCCGTATCTCCAAACAGCAGAGCACTTGGTATCAGAGAGCAGATCATACTCAGGTGTTACTCAGGCAACAACATGAGCGCTAACAGAAGGTTGACAGCAAGACAGAACAGCCTGGAGATCATCAGATAGCGATGCCTGCGTAATCTGTCTATGCTCGGTCTGCAGTTTTTCTCACCCTTATAGCCAGTGCATTGTCAGACAGACCCAAGAATGAATGGCTGACCTTGTATTGACTGGCTTTACACACTGAAGATTCCTATTAACTGGCTGCCTTATTCCCCCTCCACACAAACCTCTGCAGGATCAAAAGCAGAGTGCAGGGGTCATCAGCTCGGAATAAACCTCTCTATAAACAGCAAATCACGACCAGGTTTCTTAGCTACTTTGAGCGGGTTGTTTTTTCCTTCATTTAAAATCAGCCAGCGGTTCCTCCCCAGCTTTCTAAAAGCGTAAAACTGGATGTTAGGCTCCCTTTCCTTTGTAAGTTAAGCACAGGCTGACAGCTTGCCAAGGGGTCGAGATGTGCTACAGCTTCGTCGTGGCCATCCCAGCGTGATTCACGTTCTGAGCTGCAGCCTGGCTTGCTACCAAATTCTCTAAGCCCAGAGTATTGCCAAATATTGTTCGTGAACAGTGCCCGCCTAATAATTCTTGAGTGCAAGGGATGGTAGGCACCTGTCGGCCAGTTTCTCAACTCTTGCTCATGTGAAATGTCGTGTTATGAAAGAACTAACTGGAAAGACTAGATATTTGTGGGCCTTCCTAATTTTGACTACTTCTGGATCAGAATATTTGTTCTTTTGGGAGGGGGGTAGAGCTCTAATGGCTGTTTGGAAAGGATAAGGCTGCACTTGCAAGGACTGGGGGAAGGGTTGGTTTGTGCAGTACGGTGGGGGCAGGTAACTTTCCTTTCGGGAGCAGCTGCCGTTTGCCACGCAGGCTGATGTTCTTTCACTCCCCCGGTGTGTTTGGGTACACGGGAACAGCTTTGATCTCTGTAGGTAGCAAAGCTTTTTTGGAACGCTCACCCAAATTTCTCCTCGAGGCACAGAAGCATGTGGACCGTTGATTCTTTGGGAAGATGAGTAGGGAACTGACAGTGTCTTGTGTATTTAAACATGAAGCGGTCGCAGAGGTCAGCTCCGAGTACCTTTCCTCCAGCTGTTGGGAATTTTGAGAATGGAAGTAGACGGTGTTTCTTTGAAGATGAATGAACGGCAGCTAATAGGCAACATTTATTGTCCTCCAACACTCTGGCTTATCTGTGGTGGATTTCCCAAAGACAGTAAAAACTGCTCATGTTTTAACAACCCTGTTTCACATTTGCTGGTTTTGTGGCATCCAACCCAGCGCAAGATCTGAATGTGATGGCCGTCCATCACAGGACCGACCTGGGTTGCTTTTGGGTATAATGCCTCGATTCCCTCAAGCAGTGCCTGTTTATGCACAACTAGGCCAAAAGGCACCACGGGGATGTGACCTCAAATCACCCTGGAAGTGGGATGGGGAGGTTGTGCTGCGCTTCCAGAGCACCCCACAATTCCCGTTTTGGCCCCACTTATCCTGGTTGCGTCCTCAGATTAAACATCATGCATCTAGTAGTACATATCGGTTTGAATGTGAAGCATGTGGAGTAGAAATCAGTTTACGGGTTCAAGATACAATGCTTTTGCGGAAGCATCGTTTTTAGATTGTAGCCATTTCAAGTGCCAACTTCCTAAATCCGTGGTATGCCTAGTGCGCTATATACATGCCACAGCCTGGCTGAGAGCCAGTTTGGGATTTTATGAACATATCACTGTAAAGAAGCTGAGGGTGCGCCAGATTTATAACACCAACCCAAAGCAGTGTTTGCAAAACGGTGTTTTCATAATCAATTGAAGTCAAAGTCATCCTTGTAAGTAGAATGTAATTAATTGCATTCCTGTAGGTGCTAGTATTTCCAAAACATTAAATGAAAGCACTGGTTTTTAAAAATGTCCATCGTTCCCAAGTAACTACTAGTGAAGCAGGCAGTCCATGCACTGTGAAACAGGTCAGAATCATTAATCATGATCACCCATTGATTTGCTTGATGATGGGGTGTAGATGGTGTCTTTAAACACGTCGACTGAGTTAGAACAACCTCTAGTCCAAATGTGAGCTAACGAGTAAACTAGGATACAACCGGTAAGGTGGTAACGCACCACACACGTAAACGGTGGGCTTGGGCTCTTAAACTCCTACCTTTGGACGTGGATTCACAGCATTGATTGTCTGTTTACAGAGCTGGAGATAAAATACAGATATGTTATATAATGGTTGTATAATTTTGAAGACCTTGGTTGTTGAAGTGAACGGAAGTCGATCATACGGTCTTTAAACAGCACTTACTTGTACAAGAGCATTGGAAGGCCTTTTATATCCTCTCACTTCCTCCCCCCTCCTCATACCACTCAGCAGTGCACCTTGAACATGAACTAAATTGAAGGAGTGTGTACTGGTTGCGAACTGCATTTACGGTGATTATGGTTAATAATGTTCTGCATTATGCAGGAAATTCGATTGTCCCTAAATAGTGTGCTGTATCTGGAATAGGAAGGGATTACACCCTGCGCTCCTGTTATCCTTTAACATCTGTTCTTCGCTTTCCTGAATGTTGCTCCATAGTTCCTAGAAGAGTACTCGTTTGGATAGACGTGACAAAGGAGCTGTGTAGAGTAAATACGACTGGCGAGTTAATAAATGAAAGAAACAGCATATGAGTTGGGTCAGATCTAACAGGTGTTTGAAATCGTGTGGTTGGAACCAGATGAAAGCGGATGCCTCTAAATTGGTCATAAAGTCATTGATGTAGAAACATCCGCTTGGAGTGACTCGTTTCCCGTGGTTTCCGTCTGCAGAGATGGCCTCGGTCTAATCTTCCCATCGGCGCTGTGCTTGGCTCTGACGCAGTTTTGCCACCACTCTGCCCTGCCACGTGGCTGTCCCTCAATGTGCTCGTTTTCCTTCTAATCCAGCCACTAGAGAAAACGTCAGTGTTCACACTCCATATGGCATACCTCCTCCATTTGAGGACCTAGGGGAGCTGGTTTCTTATAATAAGGACAACAGGAGATCAGGGAGAAAGGGGGCTCAAATTGGCAACTCTTGTTTGAGGAGTCGTACTCGTTTGCTTAGTGACACAAATGGCTGAGTTGAGAAAAAGTCTTTAAACACGTCAACCGAATTAGAACAAAGGGGGCTCGAATTTGCGATTCATACTCATTTACTCATAAGGTGGCTGTTAGTGTTACCCTTTAAAAACAGTACTGCCCATCAAAGAGCTTTGTGACAAATAAGTGGACAAATAAGCAACACGAGGAGGAGAAACTGCACGCTCAGTATGTCAGCGCCCTGTTGAGCAATTTGCGTACTGTACCACAAATTTAATTTGGATTGAAAATTAATTCAAATCACCCTGAAACAGTCCACCTGAAAGGCTTGGCACAAACTGAAGCATGCTTCTACTGTTGCTGCTGTCCGTCCATCCCCGGAAGAGAGAGACACAGAGTAAGGGGTGATTGGCAGCTCGGCTGGCCAACTGCAGGAGCTGAAGTTAATGCCTTCTTCCTCTAGGTCTTCAGCAGCCACGCAGGGTCAGTCAGGTTAATCGATCTTTGTGTTTGGTGACAGGGACACCATGGGCCCTGACGGATGCCTCATTAGCAACATGTTGCTGTCCCTTTCTGAGCCAGCCATGCAGTGCCCAAAACATATTTTAATTGGTGGTGCACAGAGTACAGCTGATATTCCACAAGTCTGCTCCTCTTTACTATTTAGTTTATGGAGATTTGATTTTTGTTAGTAGAGATGCACAGAAATGTCGGCCAAGAATTGCAATGAAGTAAAAGGCGCATGCTAGGCTGCAGCTGTGAATGGAGGCCAATGCAGATAGCTAGCATGCTGAGATGCTTGGCAGGTCAAGAGCGGGATTACACTTAATTCGATAAATGCAGAAAGTCAGATTTTGTCAGGAATCCCATCAAGTTTACATTGGATAATCAGATAATGGGAAACTTCGGGTTTACATGTCTCGAGCGTAATCACATTTTTACTTTGCAGTCAGCCAATAATGAGATATGTGACCTAAACTTCAAACTTTAATGTTAATTAATCAAATTCTTGTTTCTTGTGTTTGATGCCACAAAGTGTTCAATAGCTGTTCCGCAGGAGCTGCATTTAGTTCCGGTGTTGCCAGATACCATGAGTTTAATAAACAATCAGGTCTATGGAAACAATCCCTGAGGTAGCGATGTTTTTCTAAGAACAAGACGACCTGGCAACCGTTTTACATTCATGTTACAATTGCTTGACTGCGCATTGAGAAAACTGATAGAAATTGTAGTTGAGTTTATGCTCTGAGGAATCTGATTACTGGGATAAATCCTTCTCTCTTAGGGTGTAGGGTCCATTTAAAGTGGACCAAACAGTGCAGGTGTGAATACACCCTTATATAATCTTACAAAATCAGATAACTGCAGAGATATGACTATGATCAGATTACTCATGTCTGGTCACTGTACCTTAATGAAAGGTTGATTATTTTATTAGGGTGTTTTTACTGTCTTATTATTTTATGCTCTTGATTTTGGGGAGACGATACAGGAGAACCTCCCCCAAAGGGTGTACAGTCATACCTCTGCACATTTTGACAAGAAAAATTGTCTCTGTGCACTTGATAGAACTTGTGTGAGTGGAGATACACGACTAGTTATGCAATTGTACACAATATATAAATGCATGCATGTTCCATTTATCGTCCGTATTACACTGTTAAACAGGTCATCGATGGAATTGGACATTCACCGGGCATCACCATAGTCAGTCTTTTTAGGCTTCAGTAATCTAAATATAGATAGTATTTTCACAAGAAAACTCTTGCAAATGGCACAGAGATGTCAGATACTGCTAAAAACACGTGTGATTTGAAATCACTATTACTTTTCCAAAATGCATTTATAGGTAGTATTACAGTCTAACCGAATGTTTTTTTTTTTTTTTAAGTCCTAGTATATTACTGTTGCATGACCTGATGCAAAGCCTGAAGATTATTAGTAAATCTAAGCAGGTAATTGGCAGATCTTTGAGTTTGAACATTATAATGAGTGAAGAAAATGGAAGCAGAAGGAATAATATAGTTACCACCATTAAACAGCTGTTAGGACAAGAAACCTGCCACTTAAACTTTCCCTCTGCCCTAACTGAGGAGGTGGTGCGTTGACTAAACGAGTGACATGAAACCGAGAACACGGCAGGCTGGTGCAGGGTCAACAATGCTGCTAACACAGCTTAACTCCCTATGTGAGCTGGAGGTGAACTGAGAAGCTGCTTCTGTGTTTGCTAAGAGCTTGCAAATGTGCTGGGTGCCGGAACAAAGTAGATTTGCATGAGTCTATAGAGTGTGTGTTAATCAGACCGTGGGTCGGCGAATGGGTGGGACTCCCAGTGTGGCGGATGCCATGACACAGTGTAGTGCCCCCACAGCAGTGACGTCGTCTGCCCTGGTGCACTGACATTTCCTTACCAAATGCCTCGTCACACCGTTTCTTTTTCTCGCTTTCTGCCGCAGCAGCTCTAAATACAGCATTCGCCCACTGACAGGAAATCCAGCGGCTTCGTTAGTCTGTGCTGATTCATGTTCAGGAACATGGTCAGATCTTCATCTTCTTGGAAAGCCTGCTGTACGTATTTATTTTTTTTATTGTCCCCTGACCTCTTACTCAGTGATCAAGGCTTACTCTGCTTTCTGAAAGGCCGCATTCATGCCTCACTATGGGCCTGCTTTCTGCTCTTAAACCTGATCAGCTCTCCTCTCGAGCAAGCATTCAACAGAAAAAGCCTCCACAAGAGCCGATCTGCAGCTAAGCCTGAGATGTCAAGCTTCGGTGTCAATTCAGCTGGGTTTCTTGGCTCTCACTTCGTTCCTCATAGTTGCTGCTGGTTGAAGCTTGAATGCCCTGTACGGATTGCAGGTTGACATTCGCTGCCAGCGCGTCTCTCACCAACTGCAAGCTGTGCAGAACGGATTTTGATGGCTCTATTTTTAAGCTTGGCGGCCGCACATGGCCTCGGTGTCCTGAGCTCACGTCAGGAGCTCTGTGCATTCCCTAGATGTTCACTCTAATATCTGTCTTGTCATGCAAGGAGTATTGAAAAAGTGCTCCTGAGAATCGCCCACGATAGAATTCAGTTGAACGAGACACCTGGTTATTAATAAAAAAATAAAATAAAAGCGCACTTTTTGCAGAGCCCTTTTTAAATATTTAATTGCACAGTTCTCTCACTGTATTGCTCATATCTAATGTCAGCACAGTTTTGGTACAATATGTATCACGTTTGCTTTTTTTTCCAGTGTAAGTTGAGGGATTTTCACACCAAATCCCACTTGATTGGACGAGAAGAAAAGAATGTCTAGTTTTGAAAAAGAAATGAGACTCTAATTTCTGCATCATTTGTATACATTCACCAATCAGAGCTCTGTTGCCAGGCAGAACAGCTCATCCCGCTGATATCAGAGCACAGGAGACACACTTACTATAAAAGTGTGGTGGTTAGATCTTCTTTCTACATAGTCTGATCATGCTCTCACAAAAAACTATAGCTAATCTTCGCTCATATTTTTTTGGACAGCTTGACAGTATGAAAAAGACGTGACTATGAGCCTTAGGTCCACCAGTTATTAAATCACACTATTGTTATCTGAAGGTCATCTATCTTCTTATTCAGCTGTTTTTTGACGCGTAATTTCGCCGGCGGTTTTCGAGATATTGACACGAGACAAACACCGAAACGTGCAGAATTCTCAAGAGATGGTTGCTTGTATACAGATAAGAAATTGCATGTCACATTCGTGCGCTGTGCACGAAAACGTGACTGAAATTTCCAATTGACTTAACATTACGGCCAACTTCGGACGGCCGTAACTCTGTTTTTGAGCTAGAAACATGAAATTTGGCATGCATGGACCGTGGGGCACCCTGACCCAGCAATTGAAGTCGCGGTGTGATCAAGCACGCCGATCACTTTTTACCACGCCCGCAATTTCTGGCCATAGGAAACCCATTGAGCACAATGTTATTTAGCCATTTTTTGACGCTTAATTTCGCCCGCAGTTTTCGACATATCGACACGGGACAAACACTGAAACGTGCAGAATTCTTGGGACATAGTTGCTTGTACACAGCTAAGAATTCGCACATCGCATTCACGCGCTATGCGCGAAAACGCAAGAAAAATTTTCCATTGACTTAACAATGTCAGAAGTCGGCCGTAAATCTGAAACTTTTTGAGCTAGAAACATGAAAATCGGCAGGCATGAACCGGGGGGCACCCTGAACCGACACTTGCATCGTGGCAATCACACTTGCATTTTCTGCGGGAAATGCACCTCTAGTTTAATGTGAATGTTTCAATTACCTTAATACAGCAACTTAATTAAGGCAGCCATTT
>JAVSBU010366202.1:0-16212 GCA_033118015.1 Loricariichthys derbyi
GTGTGTGTGTGTGTGTGTGTGTGTGTGTGTGTGTGAGAGAGAGAGAGAGAGAGAGAGAGAGAGAGAGAGAGAGAATTGTAAGTTACACCCCATCCACTGGGTGCTTTGGATATTGGATGGTGACTCCCCACACCCACACAAAAACACAAACATTATATGGACGCAGGTGTGGTGGTTTCTGTTTCTATTACTAATGTGTTGTAAGGTATTTGTGGACTTTCATATTAATATGCAGTGTTGTATGAATAATAAATCAAAAAAAATCATAATTTAGAGCATCAAAAGGTCTATAGTATGAAGCGTGATAATTGGTCTAGGGCAGTGGTTCTTAAGCTTGTTGGAGGTACAGAACTCCACCAGTTTCATATGCTCATTCACCAAACCCTTTTTAGTGAAAAATAAAATATGATTTTTTTTCAAATTCAAGACATAGATATATGTTTGTTTGTTTTTTTTACTGGTGCACAAATTGAACCGTGCATGAACTCACAACAAATTACATACCTTCAAATCAAATCTGCTGTTGCCTTTGAGAGTTCAGATATGCGTGGCTTCACCTTGGCAAGTGCCACTCTCGTGTCATTTTCACAGCAAAGTCTGTTCCTTTTCTTCGTTTTTATGTCCAGCTTCCTCAAAAAGGATTGCTCACAAAGCTATGTTGTAACAAATGGTATAAAACGTTGAGAGCATTGTTGTTCTGAAGAGTTGCTGTTGAACCTGGATCTGCTGAAGTTCAATGATTTCGTCGAGTAATATATGAATATTACAATTTTATTTTATACATTTTTCTGTGATGGCCAAGCAGGCCGTGTCATCATGAATTGACACAATGAGTCGGGTGTGTCTTGACCTCCATGGCAGAGGCTCCGCCAAACCCCTGAGACCGACTCACCGAACCCCTAGGGTTCGATCGAACCCAGGTTAAGAACCTCTGGTCTAGGGTTATTTGTAAGCTTAGTTAGTGAGGAAAATAAAAGAGAAAAATGCTTGAGAGTAACACCAAGAGTTACGTTTCATAAAATTCATTTTACTCAAGATGCTGTGCTATTTTGAACGATTCTTAAAGGCAGATAGAGGAATAATGATAACTGCTTCATCTTACCAAATGGTAAGCACTGATGATGCAAAGAGGTTCACTCACACTCTCTCTCTCACAACTCTCACACACAGCAGACACTAAATAATTTTAAACTAAATTAAGCATGCACTTGAGTTGGAGAAGACATTCTCACCTGACTTTTTTTTTAAATCCAGTCATATTTAGCTTCAAATTGTGGACCTTGGTGACCTTATAGCTGGCTACAGGCGTTCCTATGTATTATTATTTAATATGCCAATAAAATATCTTCCACACCATTACACCATCAGTAGGATAAATTGATACAAGGTAAGATGGATTCCTGCTTTGACGTTGTTTAGATCAAATTTTGACCCTACCATCTGAATGTCACAGAAGAAATTGAGACTATTAGATCAGATGACACTTTTCCAGTCTTCTTTGGTCCAGTTTTTGGTGAGCCAGTGTGAATTGTAGCTTCAGTTGCCTATTCTAAGTTGACAGGACTGGCACCCAATGTGGTCTTCTGCTGCTCTAGCCCATCTGCTTCAAGGTTGTGTGTTCAGAGATGCCCTTCTTCATATCTCGGCTTTAAAGAATGGATGTTTGAGGTACTGTTGTCTTTTTATCAGCTCAAATCAGCATTAACAAGGCATTTTTCCCAGAGAACTGCCACTCACTGGATATTTTCCCTTTACTTAACCATTATCTGTAAAACCTAAAGATGGATTTGTGTGTGAAACTCCCAGTACAGAAGTAGTTTCTGAAATACCCAGATCAGCCTGTCTAGCAGCAACAACCATGCCATTTTCAAAATCACTTAAATTACTGATATTCAGTTTGAAATTCAGCAGGTATTCTTAACAATGTATACGTCTAAATTAACTGAACTGCCTCAATAATTGGCTTAGATATTTGTGTTAACATGCAGTTAGATAATAAAGTGGCTTCAACAAGCAAATGTGTAGCTTGCTACACTCCTTAGTAATAAACATACGATTGATGAACTAAAATGATACTAAACACATGGCTTACTTAAGGTTCTCTTCCATGCCCAAGCATGCAAATACCTGAAACCACTTTTCACACCTAAACTAAACATTGAGGTTTTATTCATGCACAATAAGAAAAATGTACCACGCCCAACTGCATTGTTTGCACAACTTCCCAGTATAAGTGAACTAGTTGTGTCTTCATCTGTATAATTTTTATGTAGCTTCTTGTAATAATCTGCTCTCTCTTAATTGTTTTCATTGCTGTTGTGTGCTGAATTTCAATAATTTGGGACACTGTAAGCGCACTGAATGAAGACCTATTCCAGAGAGCAGAGCTTAAGAACCGGGCGGGGGATTCATTACTGATAAGCAGGCCATGGCGTGGGAAGCTGGGTAAACAGGTGGCAGATGGGCCCAGAAAGGCAGACTGGCAGAGCCACAGAGTGTGAGGGACAGGGAGCAAAAAGTGGGGAAGAAAAATTGACGAGTGGCATAATCTGATATGAGCAGACAGCAGCAGCACAGAAGGCAGGCAGCCAAGCAAGTAGCAAGGGATATAGACATACCGAACACATGGCAAAGAGGTTAAGAGAGCACTTCACTGCAAGCCAGAAGGTCTCCGTGTAAAGATGTGTTAACTCTGAACATGTTAAAATCGTAAAAAATGGCAATATTATTTTGTGATAATTACTGTATGTTAATGATATTAATCTGACAAAACAGTCATGCTTGCACAACAGTGCAAAGGGACACCACATTAAACCCACACATTTATTTTTTTAAATGTTTTATTTCATTTTTGTTTCACATAAATGAACACAAAACATGGTCATTCCTGCTATATTAATACCTTATTTGAGTTACACCAAATTTACTCAGTTGAACTGGATCTCTGGAGCTGTGAGATGTTCAACACAATGTTGCTACAGTACTGTGCAAAAGTCTTAGGCCACCATTATATTTGCTCCTTTAGCAAAGGTATAACAACGATATATAAAATACTGTTGACGACTGGACCCAAAAAGTTAAATCTTGGATTCGTCACTGCATAATACTCTTTTCCACTGATCATCATTTCAATGTCTGTGAGCTATAGTACATCTAAGGACTTTACTCTGTTCCTCTTCCGAAAAATTGGTTTCTTTGGCTGCCTTCCTTCCAAAAGACCTGATCAAGATTCTTCAGACTACTTGGTTAACTATTGCTAAAATAATGGAATATCTTTTCTATTGGTGGCCTAATACTTTTGCACAGTGCTGTATATGTTTTCTTAGTTTTCTAAAGGATGTCAACATAAGTTCTGCAACAAACTTTAAATAGGACATGAACTTGGATCGTATCAGTACCATTCTGTCTCTGCACTGATGTGTACAAATACTTGTACAAACGCTTACACAAAATGCTTCTTGTAACATATAAAGGTCTACATGGCCCGGCACCACAGTATCTGAGTGAACCAAAGAGTCTTACTATCCAACTCATCTACTTCGTTCACGAGGTGCTACAAATGTTAATTCCAATTCCTATTATTAAAAAGTAACAGCAAGGAGAAAGTCATTTTCATATATGGCCCCCAGCTATGGAAAATGGATGCACAGCTTTGGTTCTGTGGGCTGGAGTCTGGGCTCATCTCTGGCCTGCTTGCTTTAAAGGTCCCCTCCAGTGGTCCTAACGGGGTATCAGTTATCGAGCTGATTGGGTTAATTAAGTGCCAGAGCAATAAAATCTCGTTTGAACTAGTCAATTTTATGGCATTTACTGAAATAAAATAGACCACTCACTGAATTTGTGCCGAGAGGCTGATGAGATCGGAAATCGCGCCGTGTGTGACGTCATGGACAGGTCGAGCACGCTGATTGGTCAGAAAATGGGATTAGGGCTGCGTCAAAATAGGTCACACTACGATTTGTGTACCCCACACGAGATTAATCCACTTTATCCACGAGCAAAGCAGCATCCTTCTTTTCCCCGTGTCGCTCAGGTTCATACTGATAAGGACTAAAATCGTTTTCTCTACCTATGAGCTCGCTATCTGATAAACTTTCGACCTCGCTACAGTATGAATCTTCCGATGATGAATCGCCATTTTGTCTACCTGCTCATGTCGTCACAGCTTCAGCAACTGAAACTCTCTAACTCCAGGTAATGATTTTGAGCTTGTTTAATGACTTTTAACAGTTTAAACAAAACGAATCAGCAAAACGTTCAGCAGCATTCAACACTATTTACTCGTCTCTATCCATTCAGCTTAAGTAGATATGACCACTGGAGGGGACTTTTAACAGGCCTTTAGCCCAGTAGCTGGGCGTTTTGAGAGGGCTGGACTAACTGGGCTGGACTTAGGTCCTCTTTAGACAAAGTGCAGAGCTGGGGGTTTATAATCAAAGAGTTTTATGGTGATCTGGGATGTTTGGTGCTGTCTTCTTGCCTTTCTAATGTGATAATGTTTGTTGCTGGGGGAAGCCGGTTGCTAATGTCTCGTCATCCCTCTTGGATGTGTTACCTTCTGATTCGTCCTTTTCTAGCTATGATATTATCGTTAGTGCTGCAGGAGTGCTGCATAAATGTTAACCCCTTTGATCAGTAGATACGATCACACTTATACGGGGAAAACTAATAGACCCCTTGCGAAAGTCTTGTTTACATTCGGCCACGGGGGCTTTAACATGGAAGAATGCATTACAATTGAATAGTACAACCGGTGGTCATGGGATAAGTTATTTTTTGGCTTGAAGAATAAGTTTGTGCTTCAAATAGATATCTACATATGCTTTGAAGTGGAATTGATGTGTAACTCTGTATTCTCACCGCTGTGCAAAACAGTTAAGGGGATCCATGGCAAAATTGCAACTAGCTGCTACCAACGATACCAAAACAAGGAATTTTCCAGGTCCATGAAGTGAGGCAGTGCGCATGTGCAAGCCGAATAGGGCAAAATAGTCAAAGAAATAACTTTACCGGTTCACGCTAAAATATCCATTGCCTTATTATTTCATAAGATTTAATATGGAAGGTGTAAAATGGTTATTTTAACATTTGTGTTCAGTTAAATGCTATGCATTCTAAAGATTGTAATATTAATTTATTAACAGTTTAACCGGCTCTGCCGTGTGATTCAGAAGGCAATAAAACAACAACTACCACAACGCCAACTAGTCTATGTTATTCCTAACAGTATTGCTCCACCCAGCACGCTCATCTGAACATGGAACAGAAAAAATGCCGCTCAAAAGTCTAGCTTCATTTTAATTTGAAAAAGGACGGATTGGCACAGTGAAAAACTTATTACTTGCAAAGGAGGATGCACAATAAACATGATAAAACACCTTCGCCTGCATGGTACAATAGTTAACGAGTGTAGACCTACTGTGGACAGTCAAACATCAGCCAGCAACTCCATGTTGCAAACGGAATCAGGTTGGTACATGAAAATTATGATTCTCTTATTCTTAACAGACTAGCTAAAGCTACAGACTACCAATTGCTAAAACTGTGACCTGGAACTCAAAGAATCGGAATCAAGAATAGTTTAGAACAGGAATCGAGATAGGGAATCAGAATCGGAATCGTTAAAATCCAAACGGTGCCCAACCCTACTTAAAAATGATAGAAGGTAAGAGGCCCAACAATGTTAGATCAAGAAATTTGTCCTTTGATTATTTTATTTACTATTGTTCAAGGGGTTACAATAATTGTGAAAGTATTTGTATAACCAACTCTGCTGCATCAGCATATAATATTATAATTCCCATAGCAATGGAACAAAAGCATACTCTGAATCACATTTCAGGTGAATTACATGTAATAACCTATTACAATAGCTATGTGCAATTTAATGACCACAATACATTCTATGAAAGAGGTCGTTGATCTAAATGATTGCTGACCAGACATTATCATAACCACGTAGTCTTTTTATGCTACTGTAATGTAAATATGAAGGGCATTTTCACAAGAAAACTGCATGCAAATGATAACGCTGAAAAGTGAAGACCTAATGTCTACATAGCATCCATAGCCTAAACTGCTAGGCATACCACTTCATACAGGAAATACACAACACCGTGGTTCTTCAGTTACAAGCACACATTAATGATCACACACTGTAGAACCAAATATAATGGGCAGAACATAATATAAACCTTGCTGGCTGCACACAACCAAGCTATGTCCACTTGAAGAACCACTAATTTCCAGAACAGCCAATGCAATATCACCTTTTAAATACTTTAAATGTTTTAGTAGGTAAATCCAGGCTTTAATAGTTGGAATAAACTATTAGTAGGAAGTCACAGCGGTCAAATGACTGGAGCTTGGCACTTGTGGAGGTAGGTGAAGCCAGCACTGTTATAATATTATAATAGTTAAGACCTTGGTCATTGAAGCGAATGGATGTTGATCGGATAGTCATTAAATGGTGCATACCTGTATTTAAATCTGCACCATTTGTTAGGAGGTCCACCACCCAATGCTAGAGGGCAGCAACAGCACAGGAGACAGATCCCAGGGAAAACTAAGAACTTCCAGCACGCACCATGCATCTAGCCGCCATGGTGCTAATCAGTGCAGATAAGGGACACCTGTTTCTAGGGCTATATAAGCCACCTTACAGCAGTGCCCCTTGTTGCACCCTTAACATGCATCGTATGTTAAGCCATCAGACCACTAACAACTAAGCTAGATCCTGAACTAGGCTTTCCATGCTAATTACACTATTTAGACACTAGGCAATCCGCACTAATCATGCTATTAATGCTATCCATGCTAATTGTGCTATTTAGTAGCTAGGCTATCCGCACTTATCAGCCACTAGGCTATTCGTGCTACTCATACAATTTAGCCACTATGCTATCAACACTAATTGTGCTATTCCGCCACTAGGCTATCCGCACTAATCGTGCTATTCTTACTCTAGGCTAATCATGGTATTTAGACAGGACCCCACCCTTGAGCCCATCCTCGCCACCCCAAGGATCATGGCGGTCATAAGCTGTTAGGTGGACAGGGTAGTGGAGAGGAGCCTGTGAAACAAACCCGACCCCAGGAACAGGCCCCTGGGGAGAAGATTTATTCCAACCAGGGCTCGTGAATCGGTGATGCGATGGAGAGACACCTAGCCATGCATGGCCCACCAGGGCTAAACCCCTGGAGCTCCTCCAGTGGCACTTTTGGTGACCTAGCATGGACGAAGAGGTCACGCTTCAGGTACCAGGTGCCAGACTTGCACCACGAATAAGACCCCATGAGAGTGGCGAGTCGGTCTCCTCCAACATCTCACGATCCCCAACCGGTCCCACATTTCCCTAGACTTGAGAGAGCTGCCCCCGTCCAAGGCGAAGATCGTCATCCTGGTTGTGGCTGACCAATTCTCCAAGGCCTGTCGGTTTCTCCCCCTCCTTAATCTCCCTTCAGCCAGGGAGACCATTGACCTCATCCTCGACCACATCACCTGAGTCTAGGGGTTCCCAAGGGATATTGTGTCTTAATGTGGGCCCGAATTCATGAGCTGATTCTGGATGGCATTCTGTCTGCTCATTGGGGCCACACAGCCTGGCCTCATGCTTTCACCCTGATGGGCCTAACCTAACCTAATGGGCAGTCCAAACGGGTCAAACAGGACCTGGCCCGTATGCTCAAGTACTTGACTGCCTAGAACCCGGACACTTGAATGGAACAAATCCTGTGGGCTGAGTTTGCCCATAACACCCTGCAGCTCTCAGCCCTGACATGTCTCCCTTCCAGTGCCAGTTTGGCTACCCCACCCCCCTCTTCCCCAAGCAAGAGGAGGAGGTAGGGGTCCCCTCAGCCGTACAGTATGTCCGGCACTGCCGGGAGATGTAGAGGAAGGTGAGGGGAGTCCTCCTAAGGAATGCAGAAACAGTGTGTCATAACGCAGACCGGAGGTGCAGGGCGACTACCACCTACTGTCTAGGACAGAGTACTGTTAGGAGGTGCACCATTGCACCGCCCAATGCTAGAGGGCTGTGGCAGCACAGGAGATGCATCTCAGGGGGAACTACATCTACTGGCATGCACCACACATCCAGTCACCACAGCGCTAATAGTGGCTAACAATGGATGCCTGTTTCTATATAGGTGCAATATAAGCCACCTCACAGCAGTGCCCCTTCTCACTTAACAGGCATTGCGCATTACACCATCAGACCACTAGCTCCTAAGCTAGTCCCTTAACTTTACGTGCTATTCCACCTCTAGACTATCTGTGCTAATTGTACTATTTAGCCATTATGCTATCTGCACTAATCATGCTATTCCACCACTAGGCAATCCATGCTAATTGTGCTATTTAGTCGTTAAGCTAGCTGCACTAAGCTTGCTTTTTAGCTGCTAGGCTTTTCCACGCTAATCATTCTATTTATCCGCTAGGCTTTCCATGCTAATCATGCTATTTAGCTGCTGGGCTATCAGTGCTATTTAGCCACTAAGCTATCTGAACTAACTGCACTATTTAGCAGCTAGGCTATGCATGCTAATCATGCTATTTAGCTGCTAGACTGTCCATGCTAATCGCACTATTCCGCCTCTAGGCTATCCATGCTTCTCATGCGATTCTGCCACTAGACACTCCATACTACTTGCGCCACTCAGCCACTAGGCTATCCCTGCTAGCCATCACCCTTTTTCTCTCCTGGTTATCAACACCTACCTGCCCTTTCCCCGCTGGCAGTGCTGTGGCAAGACCCCAGGGTAAGCAGGTATAACTAATTCTTTGTAGAGTGTTAGTGGTAGGGCTCATCCCCGAGGTAACAGATCTTTGGCAGGGTCAGCACTCGCACTGCCAGAGCTGCCCAACTCCCATACTTCCCCAGTAAAGTCCCGTTTCTGCTGCCTTTGGTTCTCCACACGTACTTTCCCCCGTCGGCCATGTGGTGCAGCGCTTAAATGCTTGTTCCCCACTCACACAGCCCGGGTTCGATAGATTGCTGAAAACTTCCCTTTTAGTTTTGGTTCACTCAAGCACCACCGCGCTGGCTCTCCGCTCCCTTTTGTTCCCTCCGTCCCTTCCTGAGCCACCGGCTCTCCCACATTCTGCACTTGAATCCTCCCCATACTCCCCCCATTACATCATTTCCTTCAGGCTGATTAATACGTGCTAACATACATAGACAGTTTTTTTTTTTAAATGCACATAATATCAGGAACATTTTCCAAGCACACACTTCTATAAGCTACATTACAAATCCTCAAATGTAAAAAAAAAACAAAAAAAACAAAAAACAAAACAACAACAAATAAATAACTATGTGCACAAAAAGATGACTGGTATTAGTTGCATATCAAACAATACAAATAAAATATCTGGCACAACAATACAAAGATAAAGTTTTATTTACGCAGAATACAATATACACTCACCAGCCACTTTATGTGGTACACCTGTGCAACTGGAACTATCTAGTCAGCCAATCCCTTGGCAGCAATGAAATGCATTTAGGCATGTAGATTTGGTCGAGACATTTATGGTCAAGACAAACTGTTGGAGTTCAAACCGAACATTAAAATGGAGAAGAAAGGTGACTTGAGTAACTCAGAATATGGCATGGTTGTTGATTCTAGATGGGCTGATTTGAGCATTGAAGAAACTGCTGATCTCTATTTCCATGCATAGCCTCTAGGGTTTACAGAGAATGGTCCAAAAAGGACAAAATAGCCAGCAAATTGACAGAGAATTGTCAGAATTGTTTGAGGCGACAGTAACTGAAATAACCAGTCATTACAACTGATGTATGCAAAAGAGCATCCCTGAATGCGTACACATTAAACCTTGAAGGAGATGTGGTAAGCTAGCAGAATATTGTCCCGAATGCATTTGGCACAAGCAACTAAGTCTACAATTCCCACAGGCTCACCAAAAGTGGACAAAAGAAGATTGGAAGAGTTGGGTGGTCTGATGAATCTCGAATTCTGCTGCGATGTTCAGATGGGAGTGTCAGAATCTGGCATAAACAACATGACAGCATGGATCCATCTTGACTTTAAGCTGCTGGTGGTGTAATGGTCTGGGGGATGTATTCTTGGCACACCTTGGATACCTTAATACCAACCAAGCATTGTATAAGCACCACAGCTACCCAAGTACTGTTGCTGACCATGTCCACTCCTTATTGACCCCTTATTGAATTCCAACAGGATAACATGCCATGTCACAAAGCAAAAATCGTCTCAAACTTATTTCTTGAACATAATGTACACTGTAAAGTTCAATGTATGCAAATAGCCTCCACACTCACCAGATCTCAATGTAATAGACCACCTTTAGGACATAGTGGGATGGGAAATTCACATCATGGATGACAGACAACAAATCTGCAGCAACTGCATAATGCTGTCATGTCAATATGAATCAAAATCTCTCAGGAATGTTTCCAGCACCTTGTTGGTTGTATTCCATGAAGAATTAAGACAGTTCTAAAGGTAAAAGGGGATCCAACCCAGTACTAGTAAGGTTTACATCATAAAGTGGGCAGTGAGTGTATATTCTAAAATTTAATACTCTTGATCATGAATTGGTATAAGCGCAAATTTGACCAGCTGACATTAATAACACTGTGCATGTTTAAGTTGACAGAATCCTCTCAAGAGTGCCAGATCCTGTAAACCCTGTACTACAGCATATTTATACCATTTAAATAAGCTTATTACACCAGCTTGAACGTGCAACCTGATTAAAGCAAAGCTTGCATTTTCCTGGTACAGAAAATCTGTTAACTGGTGCTTTTTTTTAACTCAATATATTGCATAGCAAATGTCTTCAATATGACTCATGCAAACACAAAAAGTTGTTCAGATGACTGGAGCAAACAGGAATATCTGCAGGAGCGGCATTACCTTTAAAGTTGAGAGGTCAGCAAGAACAGCCTGTGACAAGAGTATTCTTATTAACAAAGAGAGAAAAGAAATACATTTTCACAAAGTTAAAACTCTTTCAAAAAGCAGGGTCAGGGATACTGATACAAAACAGGCTTTCTACTTAAGAGAATGTTTGATAAGCTGTAGACCAAACAAGCTTGCTAGCTCAGCACATAACCATTAAGAAATAGTAGGTCAGATGTTACATAAGCTATCACATAGATGTTACATTAAACGTATTCTAACAAGGAGTACCTCCTTCGCAGCTACAACAGCTTTGAAAGTCTTCAGAAAATGCTAGTCACTAGATATTTGGAACAGGACTTTAAGATCTGCTATGGATTCTGAGTCGTTGTAGTTTGGATATTTCAGTCAATCAAAATTTAAACAGACAAGGATTTATAATGCAAGTATGCACTGCACCGCATATTACCGTATTTTCATGACTATAAGGCACACTCACTTTTTTCAGTTCATTCTCCTCCTTAAATCCATTAAATCCATCAACTCTCAGTGTCTGAGGTAAACAGTGGAGCGATTTCAGCAGCAAGCATGTCCAAATCTCTCTCATTATCTGAGTCTCATTGCTGTTATTTAGCTATTTAGTGATGATTCAGTCCTTTGTGAAAGTTTGAAGAGAGACTGTAGAGACTCTTCTACCTGCTGTTCTCTGTTCAATAATGTCCTCTAACTGTGGCCATCACATGTGGTTCTCTCTGAAACCCATAGCGTTTGGTCTTCTTTGATTAATCTTGGTGTTTGGCACAAATTATCTTCTTGCTTTCTCCATTTCCACACCATTAATTATTTAATGTTGAAATTTCTCACAGCTGCTCTATTTCCATGTTCTATTGGGTATCTTATAGCCTTGAGTTTGGAATCCACTTTATAATGTCTCTTAACGGGCACCATTCTGAGTTCATAACAAACGCCCTGACTCTGGTTACCGTAATGGTCCTAAAATCCATCAAGCACTTCGGTTTCATTGCTTACCAAAGCCATTCTAAAACATTTTGACAGATTTTTGAGCAAACATGCACCATATAAAATCAGTCAGTAAGCACAACCAGAATCCATACATAAGGCGCACTGACGATTTTTGATCAAATTTAAGATTTAAATTATAGTCCGGAAAATACAGTAAGTACATCTGACAAATCTGCAGCATTTGAGTGATGCTATCTTGTCAACATGGACCAAAATGAAAGGACAAATCTGTACCTGAAAGGAAACCTATAAGAAAGAAACGTTAGAAAGAACCAGGCTCATATGCAAATACATTTCAATTAAATGAACATCACACTTCATATTCTGTAGTTGACTAAAAATTCAAAACGATGAGTAAAATGAACTATTTTCAGCTCAAATACAACAGACATTGGCTCAAACGTGTAATTTTAAGAACTAAATAGCAATTGTTTGGAAATAAATTTAATACATATGTAACAGGTGTTACATTGACGGAGTAATGTAATGTAATGGATTTTACGTTGACATTCAAAATGTATTTCTCTTTGGATAAATGATAAAACTTAAAGGGCAAATTTTTTCACCATTGAATCCTAATAACATCAATATCATACCCATTGACAAAGTGAAATTTAAATCCATGGATTTTAAGAAAAAATTAATTTTGACCAGCGTCTGCTATGAAGTTCAGATTGCGTGCTCAGCATTTTTCGGAAAATCGTCGGTGATGACATTGGCTACGGGAGTCGGCGGCCATTGCCATAGCTAGTGTGGTTACTTGTAGTGTAAAAATACAAAATGCCAAACTATTGTGTAGTTGGAGATTACACGAATGTTGCCAACAGATCTTTGGGAATATCAGCCTATACTTTTCCAAAGAATGGTGTCATTAGATGTGCATGGATCCGCTTTATCCAGCAAACCAGGGTGGATTTCCACGGGCCACTTCAGGTATGCGGTCGCACTAATTGAAAAATCATTTATTAAACATAATGAAAGCATTTTGATCCCAATATGCTTATAGGGGGGATCAGAGCAACTCTGGACAGAAATAAATGTTGTGACTTTGCAGAAACTTGTGGAAATGATGCCACAGTGAATGCATGCTGTAATCAAAGCTAAAGGCTGTCCAACGAAAGTGTGAGACCACTTTTTAGCCAGGCAGTGTATCATCTAGTTATCACTATAGACAAAATACCAGAAAATGTTGATATAATTTCTCGTCTATATCACAACAGTAAATATAACCCTAAATGTGCCAAGTGTAATACAGGTGGAATATTTGTCTGCATTTCCTGGAATAACTGGCTCCAGTGAAGGCAATTATTAATGCTGCTTTATACAGTGGTATTCTAAAGATTTGTGCATTCATCCTTGTTGCAACAGTCTGTTGAAATCTTTCCTGTTTCAACCTGATAATGCCTCGTTCAAAATGAGCTCAGACATCACAACTGGCAAACTGCTTCTATACGAAGACCCTGACTGGCATGCACTCAGCCCACACTTCAACCTTACCCAGTACTTTTGGGTTGAATTTGAATTGTAGTCCCCATTGCCTGACATTAGTTTCTGACCATACTAATGCGCTTGTGGCTTAATGGAAGTGAAACAGTGGTGACCAGTCCCACATTTAATGGATATGATTTTAGAATTCATGTGATTTTTCTGGTTTGGGTTAGTTTATCATGGTGCTGCTGTCATTAAGATATTACTCAGCTCCTCCTTAGACAGTGGTCCTTCCATTGGTGTAGTTAGTGAAATGGACAAAACAGATTTTAGCATAATTGTTGAGCAGAATCTAGTGGAAATCCCTGTAAAGTAAGCGGGGTCACAGTCAGAGGAAATGGAGGCTGCTGTTGTGTCTCTATGGGGTAATGTCTCACCCCTCAATGGCACACGAGTGGCCCTGTGTCCGAGGCCCCTTTTACACATAGACGGTTTAATCGGCAGGTAGTACGTAGACCTAAGTTCACCGAATAACAGTGGTGTAAACCGCGGCATTACAGGAAGGGAGAGGATATGGGAGGCCCCATTCTCCCATAGCAGTAATTTGACTTGGGCTGTCATGGCAAGGCCTTTTCCAGTGCTTACTTGGGTTTACGCTTAGTGTCCTGGGCGTCTCATAGGTTTACTGTTTTACCATTATTGTGATAATGGGAGGGCGTGGCCTAAATAATACGAACCCTGGATAAAATCAAACCTTTTTTTTTTCCGGGCTTGACGACGAGACCCACGTTTGTACGCTTTGCCATGGTTTGACGAAGCCTGCCGAGGAGGATAAATAATCTGTCTAGGAGGATTCTTGGTCTATCGTAGAGGATTTGTGTCATTTCGAGGATATAAATGCCATAGAAATGCCATTTTCATTGCTGGATAAAAGTTTCTCCTTTCATGAGATACCGGAGCGATTGATCCAAGCTGATGTGCAAGACTGATCAACGGATACCAATTACTACAACATATTCCCACAAATGTTACAGGTATTGCTTAATTTAATGTTATATATAGACATTATTTAATATTCGCCATCTCCAACTGTTTGTCCTTTTAATTAGGGCTGTGATTGTTGTGCTCACGGGTAAAAAGCGTTTATCTGCGCTTGCTAAATGAATGCACACGCTTTGTTATATATAGACATTTATTTAATTCACCATCTACAACAGTGAGTTTTTCCGTTTAATTAGGGCTGTGATTTAAACATTTAAGTTTTTACCTGCTCACGGATAAAAAGCATTCATCTCTTCTGGCAAACTGAATGCAACTGAGTTTAACTCCATTGGTTGAATCTCAAACAGATCACTATTTGCTTCAGAGTCCACTAGGTAGTGAGCAAAGCTGTACATTGTCATATGATTTGGTAGGGTGCATGATGGCTAATAATACACGGCTGATAAGTCTATATAGGGAAAAAAAGAAAGCTTAAAATGAACACATGGAAATGAACTTGTTATTGTTATTATTGTAATTATATTAATATCACAAAAATGTATTAATATCATGAGGAAAATGTATTATATTAATATTAAAAGCCCTGAATTCATACAGTCTCGGCTAGGGGTGGGGCTAAATTCTTCGGTGATCTTACATGGCAAAACGCGGCATATGGTGGGTTCTTGGCGTCGCTCGGAAGTTTTCGCCGACTTTTTAATGAAGTTTGGCATGGTGTTCGAGGTACAATCATGACACTCTGGAACGTATACGGCACCTGGTGAGGTTTAACGGTAGGATAATTTGCATAGTATTCTCTGCCCCTTTTTTACTTTTTACTTGAATTTTGTGGTTAATGTCGTGATTACGATAGCCCAGGCCAAAATACTGCTATGTGAGAATGGGGTATTAGACTGCAGGACGATAGAGGGAATTAAGGGGGGATGGGACTGTGGCAGCTTGATTTATAGGTACCTTTGAAGCGAGTTCATTCCTGCTGAACAGCTGGCCTTTCTGTGTTTCAGAGCCTGGGGCGTAATCCCCAGAATACGGAGATGGAAAAATCCCCCTGCAGCACAACGACTCACATCACAATTTAAATCCACAAAATTTTACGCGACTTAGTACAATCAATAAGGTTAAAGCTGGCCTCTTGGTGATAACTTAAGTTCTTCTGAAATAATTTGTTCCATATATCACATTTCCTCAAGTTCACTTTGGATGTTGGAGATACGTGGCAAGAAAGGAATAGAAGTGGTCCAGTTTTAATGGGTCTGTTGAGGGCTGTAAAGGAGGAGGACAGGAGAGATGTTTAAGTTTAAACCAGCAATGGCAGATGAGACCAGTTGTTTTTCTTGGAGTAACATTTAAATGAATACTTTGTGTATCTGCAAGTGTGCATTGTATTTGAGTGCCGGCTATTTTTTAGGTTTAAAACTTGATGTAATGGTGTAAAGTTACTGTTACTAAATAAAATTGACAGTATTTTTGCTCTTGAATAAGGGTTTATAATGCCATAATGCTGAAAAAAAAAACATTTTAACAATAAACTATACGAGAGCATTTCCAGAGCACTTGTGGTTTGCTGTAAATGAATAAAACAGTGCTGCTTACCTCAAGTAGATTGGGTGGTTTCCCCACTGTGTACAAACGGATGGTGGAGGGGGAGACATTTAAAAGGTACAGTGCCTCAAAGTAATATTCAACCTCCTGTAGATTGTGCTAATGCAAGAAATTAACAAACAAGTTACAGTCTTCAAACTTTGAACAAGAGTAAAGCCCCGTTCACACATACACGGTTGCGCCCGAGTTAACAGAGATTTTGCTTACCGAAACTTCCGCAGTGTATCCTGGAGTGTTCCTGCAAAACCTGGATGCTTACGAATTAACCCG
>JAVSBU010366403.1:0-16206 GCA_033118015.1 Loricariichthys derbyi
CATTTCTATAGCATTTATATCCTTGAAATGACACGAATCCTCTATGATAGACCATGAATCCTCCTGGACAGACTATGTATTCGTCTCGGCAGGTTTCATCAAACCATGGCAATGCGTCCAAACTTGGGTCTCGTCGTCAAGCCCAGGAAAAATCAAACAGGTTTGATTTTATCCAGGGTTTGTAGTATTTAGGCCATGCCCTCGCATTATCACAAAAACGGCCCGGTAAAGCTATGAGACGCCCAGGACACTCAGAGTAAACTCAAGTCAGCTTGGGAAAAGGCCATGCCATGACAGCCCAGGTCAAAATACTGCTATGTGAGAATGGGGTATTAATCATGTGTTGATTATAAAAGGCTTTTGTAATTAGGGACACTTAATTACATCCAGTTACACACTTAATAAAACTCACATACACACACACGCAGTAGAGAGCAGCAGGTATGATCACCTGTTTGGAGAGGATTTCCTGATCATCAGTGACCGTGGTTTCCAGCTTCTTCACGCTGCTCAGCACCTCCAGCGTTTCTGCTTTCATACCCATCTACATCAACACACCCAAAGATAAAACTTAACACACACACACTGGGCCTGCTGTGTGGTTACCAGTGTGTACTGTGTGTGTGTTACCATAGCTGTGTGTGTGATCTGCATGGCCTGATGCAATGTGTGCAGAGACTCCTGATCTTCCTCCAGAGTGCGGATTCTGTCCAGCGCAGCTACGTACAGCTCTCTGTATGGCCCCGTCTGAACACACACACACACACACACACACACACACACACACACACACACACACACAGGTTATTAAGACCTTGTGTGGACATTTATCATTCAACATCAATTAACAAATGGTCAAAAACAGAAAAGATGTAAATGTTAATTGATGACCTAATGCTGATAGAACACAAAAGGTTGAACTCTGAAGGTTGTATGTACAGTGGCAGTCCCAGTCCCATGTGAATGTAGGCCAGTAAAATGAAGGGTTTCCATTATTAATAGGAAAGATTTGCACCTACTGACCTCTAATACTCACACATACATATAATTTTGTTTAGAGAGAGCGCCACCTACATGTTATCCACATAGTTCACCTCACTATCTGCATGACTTAAGATTTACGATAATATTAAACGCTGGAAATGTATCTGCCATGGTGAAATCATTTAAAGTCGTTTGGTGTAAGGCCAAACTATAATACAGAGACCCCCAATATCTACAACGAGAACAATCTAACCATCATAATTAAGCATTATTAATTATATACAGTGTGTGTTTAGCTCTGTGAGACCTGGCTGAGCTCGGTACGCTCGGTCTGAACGAATCGGTCCCTCAGGCTGGATGGGTTTGGTTCAGTTCTAACCCGTGCGTTCTGGTTCTGTGCAGATGTGAGCTGCTGGGACAGGACCTCCACCATGATGAGGGTGGAGATCAGTTTCTGCTCCAGCTCAGAGCGGGACAAACTCTCCAGGTTACTGCGGCTCACGCTGAAACACATGAATAATAAATAAACTAATTAATCAGGCTCGTTATACAAGCTGAATTAAAGGGGCGCTCAGTAAATTCGTCACCTCCATAGCAGAGAATCAGTCGCAGTGCAGGCATCCGAAACGTGGACCTCCTGCAGCAGGGCAGACGTGTTGGTGCTGCGTGCATTCTGCGCCGGAGGAGACGTCCACACGCAGGCGCTGCGCCGCCGCACCGGTAGCGCTTCTGGAGGAGCCACGATTTTCCCCGACGCCGCGATCAAGATTTCTGCCATTTTCCGGAGCTGCTGCTGCATTTCGCAGAAATCCACAGTGCCCCTCTGCGCCTCGGCTCTCGGGGTCAAGGCGGTGTTTAGCTCCGTCGAGTTGAGCTGTGGTGGAGGAAACGGGCTCTCCGGAAGCAATAGATGTCCCAGCGCAGAGGTTTTGGGGGAGGAGGGTTCAAAAAGGGTGATGTCGCTCCAAAACTTCAGGTGGGTTTGGAGATCTTGGCTTTCAGAGCGCAGGATTTCGGGATCATCGAGAGGGGGCAGATCGGTTTGGAAAGGAGATAAAGCAGGATTCTCGCCATTTGAGAATGTGCCCATGTCCTCTGAGGTGTTCTCATGGTCTGATTTATATTCAACTTGGGCTTTGAGCTCCTTTTCATTAACATTACATGACACCTGTGGGTTTTCCAGATCCTGAGGCGAGCTTTGTGCATCTGCATTCTCAGAAACATTCGCTGTTTGACTGGACAGAGCATCATTCCCCAGAGACTGCACATTTAAATTCTTCATAAGCGTAGACAGCTCGCAAATTCTGACCATATCTGTGCCTTCTTGAACCTCCGTTTCTAGATTTGGACTCATTTTATCTTCTAGTCCCTCCGTGAGCTTGGAGTGTGTTGGAGTTAGCACTTTAACCTCGTCTGAAACAGGCCGAACAGAACGTGTCTGTATTCCTGAATAGGCTGAAGTATTGAGGACTGGACCAATGAAGTCACCATGAACTGTGGAACTTTCATTTTCCAAATCTCCAAAGATGCCTTTAACGAGAGCGTCCACAATACCAGCAGGTGGGCAGACAGAACCGGTCAATCTAGGAGATGTTCCAGGGTAATGACAGTACAGATGATCACAGTGTTGGTTTGGAATCTCTGTTTCTCCCTCTGAAATCTCCTCTGCTTTCTGATAGGGATCTTCCAACTCTGGATCTTTGTTGATGACCAAATCTTGGGGAAGTGACTCATTTACGATCTCAATTTCTCCTCCTGGACAGCTGAAGGACTTGAAAGTGATGTCAGCAGCATTTTTCAAGCCGGTCTCATCCTTCTTGTCCTCCTGTCTTGACACATTTTGGCTTAGAAGCTCCAAGCGTCCCTCAGAAATCCCTTCAAGATTCAGATTTTTCAGCTCTTTATTGATGATCGACTCTTGGCAAAGCGACTCCTTTACAATCTCCATTTCTAATCCTGGACAGCTTAAGGACTTAAATCTGACATCTATGGCATTTTTCGAGCAAGTCTCATCCTTCTTTTCCAGCTGTACTGACAAATTTTGGCTAGGAAGTTGTGCGTGTCCCTCAGAAAGTTCCTGAACACTCCAAGACTGATTCTCCAGCTTTTCAGCAGTGACTGACTCTTGGAAAAGTGACTCATTTACAATCTCGATTTCTAATCCTGTGCAGCTGAAGGTGATATCTGTGGTATTTTTTGAGAAGGTATTAAACTTCCCATCCTCCTGTCTTGATAAATGTTGGCTTGGAAGCTCCATGTCCCCCTCAGAAGTCTCTTCAAGTCTCTGAGATGGATTTTCCAGCTCTGGATCTTTAGCAATGATTGACTCTTCTTCCACAAGCAACTCTATTTCTCCTTTTGGTACGCTGAAGGTGGCATCTGCAGCATTTTTCGAGCAGCTCTCATTCTTCTCGTCTTCCGTTATTTGATAATAGCAGTACAGATGGTCGGTATGTTGGTTTGGAAGCTCTGTCTCCCCCTCAAAAATCTCCTCAATACTCGGAGACTGAATTTCCAGCTCTGGTTCTTTGTTGATGATTGAATCTCTGAGAAGTGACTCATTCATGATCTCGGTTTCTCCTCCTGAACAGATAAAGGTCTTTACGTTGATATCTGCATCTATATTTGAGCAGGTCTCGTTCTTCTCATCATCTTTTATTTGATAGTCACAATACAGATGGTCAAAATGTTGGCTTGGAAGCTCCGTTTCTCCCTCAGAAATCAACTCACTGTTCTCAGATTGATTGTCCAGCTCCAGTTCTTCAGCGATGATCGACTCTTGCAGTTGTGACTCATTTGCGACCTCAATTTCTCCTCCTGGGCAGGTGAAGGATTTAAAGGTGAGGTCTGCAGAGAGAGATTCATCCGTGGGCTTTCTACAGTAAGGATGATCCACATGCTCTGTACTGTCCTGTACGGTTTGGTTCTCCTCTATTACAGTCACGTTAGTGATGGTTTGCGAAGCGTATCGTGATGTTAGGGCTGTTATGAAAGCAGATTCCTCAAACTGAGAGTCTGCAGAGGAGTCTGAGAGCTCCACCTCTCCTCCTGTACACGTGAAGGAGCTAAAGGTGATGTCTGAGGGAGAGTTTTCTTTATATCCAGACTGATTGACGTTCACCTCCTGTGTGAGGGATCAAGTTAATATAGTGAGCGAATTGACTTCTAGTTCTTCAATTATGCCTTCTTAAAGAAGTTTTAATACATTAGATCAGTTATTCATTGGTTGAACCTTTTCTCTATGGACATTACAATATAGAGATTATGATTACGGCGTGTTATTTACGTACCATTCCTTTGTTAGATTTAACATTTTGCTGTGGTTGCAATGTTAGGATATCATTCTGAACATCACGCAGTGGAGCTCGATCACACCTCACCCCCGGCTAAAACACACAAACAAACACACATACATTAATATTGATATATGAACCAGACCCAACATCAAAAGTCTTACCTGGGCTGTGGAGATAAAGAACTGGACTGTTGCTCAGTGGTCCAAAATCTTCTTTTCAAATAACAAGGCTCCCCAAATCATCACTGACTGTGTAAAATTCATACTGGTCTTCAAACACCATGGATTCTGAGCCTCTTCAGTCTTACTCCAGAAACTGGGACTTTGATTTCAAAATGACATGCACAATTTACTTTCATCTAAAAAGAAGATTTTGGACCCACTGAGCAACAGTCTAGTTCTTTTTCTCCACAGCCCAGGTAAGAAGCTTCTGACATTGGCTCTGGTTTAGTAGCAGCTTGAGACAAGGAATGTGACATTTGTAGCTCATCTCCAGGATTCGTCTGTGTGTAGTGGATCTTGATCTTATGTAATATTTTCAATTTCTGAATTTTCTAATTTTGTGAAACCGGTATAACCTCAGCTATAAATAAATCGTGATACACATTTTTGATAATGTATACATTATATAGAAATGTTACACAAATGTTTGACTGTAATCTAGGAAATTGGCACTTATCACCCTTAACAGACATAACAAAGCAACACTGCTAGAATAGAACATATATCGTAATACTAGTGCATCACAAAAAATTTGAACATCATGGAAAAAGTTCACTATTTT
Source organism: Loricariichthys derbyi (assembly GCA_033118015.1). NCBI lineage: Eukaryota > Metazoa > Chordata > Actinopteri > Siluriformes > Loricariidae > Loricariichthys > Loricariichthys derbyi. The sequence goes on from JAVSBU010366403.1 coordinate 5,064, forward strand.
TTGTCACTCATTGCAGAAGGTGAGACCCATATATAATATAGATTCATTACAAATAAAGTGAAACATTTTAAGCCTTTATTTCTTGAAATTGTGATGATTGTGGCTTACAGATAATGAAAACCCAAAATTCAGTGTCTCAGAAAATTAGAATATTACATAAGATCATGAGCTGCTACAAACAGACAAATCATAGACATGATCCACAAATGTCACATTCCTTGTGTCAAGCCGGTCCTGAACCAGAGAGAACCTCAGAAGCTTCTTACCTGGGCTGTGGAGAAAAAGAACTGGACTGTCGCTTAGTGTCCAAAATCCTCTTTTCAGATGACATGGATCCCCAAATTATCACTGACTGTGGAAACTTAATAAGCAACGTGGATTCTGAGCATCTCCATTCTACTTCCAGAATCTGGGACCTCGATTTCCAAATGACATGTGAAGTTTAGTTTCATCTGAAAAGAGGATTTTGGACCACTGAGCAACAGTCCAGTTCTTTTTCTCCACAGCCCAGGTAAGAAGCTTCTGACATTGGCTCTGGTTTAGTAGCAGCTTGAGACAAGGAATGTGACATTTGTAGCTCATCTCCAGGATTCGTCTGTGTGTAGAGGATCTTGATCTTATGTAATATTTTAATTTTCGAAACATTGCATTTTGGGTTTTAATTACCTGTAAGCCATAATCATCAAAATTTCAAGAAATAAAGGCTTGATAGGTTTCACTCCATGTGTAATAAATCTATATAATATATGGGTTTCACTTTTTGGAATGAGTAACAAAAATATTAAACTTTTTCCATAATGTTCTAATTTTTGTGAGATGTACTAGTATAACTGAGCTGTTTGTAGTCGTTCTGTACTTACAGGAGCTCTGCTGGATGACATGGTTCTGCAGCAACGACCTTCCCTTTGAGTTTTATCTACAATAAGAGAAGAAAAGTACTTAGAGGAAATACAGGGGTTAAATTAAGGTGGAAAATATATGGAAAACAGGTGCAGAGGGGAGAAAATATTCTTAAATACTGTCAAATCTGTGTTCAGAGACAAATCTGTATTAGAACCTTAATGTACTGATAAAGTATCAGCAAGTCTTACAAAGCATATTGGGATTTATCAAATTAACACGAACCTAATCAATTATTTCAAGATTCAAATCAAAACATTAACGGCTTTAAACGCAAAGTGTTGCCTTAATTGATATTAAACTGAAACAGTTGTAGGAAATACCTTCAAAAACAGTAATAACACGAACCAGCTTAAATTCTGTCGTTTCTGCTGTTTGACAATCCCAAATCACACCTTGTTTGTATACGGAGTGCACTTAGTAGCGTTACTGTGCGCCCTCTGTAGGACCCCTACACAGGCAACACCGTTTATATCCACGGTTATTCAGCGCTTACCCGTCAAAATTAACCGTTACAGAATCTAACTGCTTAACAAAACCACTTTATTTAGTAAATATGCTACCAATAAATGTTCTTACACACAAGCCACTGACAAAATCCAAATATTTCACAAGTCTTACCTTTATTATCGAATAAAAGTAACAAGATGGACGGCTTGTTTTCAACCGCCTCAGGAATTTCAAAATTTTGACATCCACTCAGCCCATTGGACAAGACAAGACTTCTTCTACTACTTAAAGCTTGAAAACAAGTTATAAGTAAGGCTGCGCTTATCGCCATCTGGCGGTTGGTTAACGTCCCTACAACCTTTATGCCGTGTATTGATAGCGCAAGTTAATACTTTTAGAATGTACAGTATTGCCAAGTAAAGATGTTGTAATCACAATCAAATAAAAAGATTATGATTGAACAGAAAAAACAACGATCAGCTTCGTGTACAGGATACACAACACAGATGTTGACCTGATTTAATAAACGTTTAGCTTAAAATGCATAAACTATAACACTGGATCACACTGGAGAATCAACTCGGATACTGAGCTGCATATGCATTACTGTTTAGTATTATTATTATTTATTATAAGCTTATGTAAAACTAATCCTGTCTCAATACAACTTTAAACTGCGCAAGTTTTAACCAGAAAGCAGGACTCATTTCTGACAACTTTTTTTTAAAGTAATCAAACTTAAAGCATTAGTGAAGAATACTTAGTCTTTTTCATCACATTTATTCACAGATTCAGAGAGAAAATGTTGCACTCAATTACTTTATTTGAAGCAAGTCCATAATAAGGCAGAATTGTTTATTGAAGGTATAAATCAATCTATTTTCATTTTATGGGATTTATTTAATAGATGAATGATCCAGACTCAAATCTGCTCCAGAGTTGTCGCTCCTCACAGGTCTAACACTCAGCACCTCTGCAAATCCATCCCCAAACCAGCAGGTGATGTGGGCTGTGTCGAGACTGAAGAAGAAGAGTCGGTCAGCACAGCGCTTTCGTCTGTAAACGGATCTGGGATCAGCTGCTAAAACTCCACGGATAGCTGCAGCTGCTTCCTCTGGTCCCTTCAAGAACTGGAACTTGACTCCTCCGGCGTCTGATTCAACACAAACAGAACAGCAAGAGTCTGGGTCAACAACAGGTATTAATATCTCAATGGTTCCTGAATCAGATCATCAGATGGGATTAATCTTTTTTCCGTACAGACCTGAGCCGAACTGGGCGAGCTCTCTCTCAGCTGTGGGAGTGAATCTCACATCCAGCAGTCCTACAGGAGGGTTTCTGATCCATTCAGCGATCCTGCCGTTCTCCTCGTCAGCTCGAGCTTCTTCATCATCCTCATCCTGAGCCGCTGCATTGGCGTCATTCTTTTCTGTATTGAGCGCACCCTGCTGGAGATAGTCCCGGATATCGGTGAGCACCCTGCTGAAATCTCTTTCAGGGGAATCCTTGGGATGCTCAGTAAACCTCAGGTCACATGACCTCTCAGAAAGCTTAGGCCGTAGCTGCTGCTCCTCCTCCTCCTCCTGTGGCCAGTCGATGTGGGGGGTGGAGGTGCTCAGTGTGAGTGGTGAATCGTACTGAGGGATGTAAGGTTTAATATCGAGTACAGGTGTTCCTGTGATCAGATCCACACCTGACAGGTTCAGAACAGGACCTGTATGGGATCAAAATTGTGTGTGTTAATTAGCCCATATGATTTATTAATATTAATAATAATAATAACGAGGATAATGGTTACACCTACCCGTGATGCTCTCCAGCTTAGCGAGCGTGAGCCCGACGGCATTTGGACGGTGAGGACTTCGCGTCGAGTATACGCCCACTTTCTGCCCGTTCAGCCGAGGAGGCTTCACTTTAGCTTTAGAGGTCATGTGACCGTTCTTATGGAAGATGAAGATCAACCTGAAAATAAACACAGCTTAGTCTAAACAGAGACAAGGTTACAAACTTTATTCCTCTAAACAATTCAGTCGTCCAGCACACACCAGACGTGGGAGTACTGATGCAGGCCGATCAGAGCATGCTCAGGGTTGTTAAAGACGGACGTCCGGATCCTCAGACTGGCTCGAGACAATCCACAGACAGCCGGCTGCCTGGGTGTCCCGTTCTTCTGAGCAAAACAGGAGTCGATAAAGCCAATAGGCTCGGTGAAGATACGACCTGAGAACGAAGGGAAAAACGAAGACCCGCTAACAGACAAAATGTATAAATACGTAAAATTCCAGAATTTAATTATTCAAATTAGGATTAAATGGTTCAAACTGAAAATTAACCAAATCATTTTTATACTTTCTCAGTTAACTGGTATAAAATCAGGATTGATTCTTAAATGATTCATAACTCAAATGACTAAAAAATGGGAAGATACATCAAAATTGTTTCCCAAGTGACCACATTGTTTAACATACAGATTAATAAAAAACTGCTTAAAATAAGACTTGATTCCTAGCTTCTGAATCACAAGATATAAAACAAAAGTTAAAAAATTGGTTTCTGAATGAAACAATTCAATACATTTTGAACAAATTTGAACTGAATCATTGAACCCAAAATACAATGATTTCTAAATCTCATAGATGAACATTTATTATTTTTAAACAATTTCTTAATCCACTGATGAAATATAAACTGTTTTGTAAAAGAATCCTCAATTATATAATTCAAATTAGGAGTTGACTCAGATTTTTTTAATTAAATGGTTCAACTTGAATCTACCGGTAATTGTTTTAAAATCTAATTCCAAAGTCTTTCAATTAAATGGTATTAAATATGAATTTAATTCTTAAATGATTCCTGACCTAAATGATAGAAAAAACAAAACGATTCATAACTGGCTCCTGAATCAGACTGTATAAAATAAGAATTGATTCCTAAATGGCTCCTGAATAATGGGGTTCAAAATGGGATGACATTCAGAAACTCTTTCTATATCAAATAATTCTAAATATAAATGAAATCCTCAACGGCTCGTGATTCACACACACTATAAAACAAATTCGTTCAAAACAATTTCTGAACCAAACAATTAAACAAGGAAAATTAAAATTACATTTTTCCTCAATCAAAATGTTCAAAAACTATAGATTTGAATGAAATGACTCAATGAATCAATACGTAAAAAGATTCCTAAACCTCACCTGAATCAGAAAAATGACAGAAAAACTGATATTAAAATTCAAAATGATTCTTAAATGATTCCTGAATCAAATTCCACTAAAATAGGAATCAAAATAAAAACTGATTCCCCACTGGCTCCTGTATTTACTGTATGTAATAAATAAGAATAAAATTGATGACCTGATCTGTATTGAATGCACTTTGTAGAGCATTGTATGGAACACTGATAAATGAAGATAAACACAGTGTAATAAACAGCAGCAGTGTTTTTCTTTCTCTCTCACCTCGCTCTAATGAGACCTCTGATCCAGCCACGCTCGGCAATGAAGGACTGGTCATCATCAACCTTTGCTTTTCCTCTCTCAGGCCTTCAATCAGCAGAGACTGGAGAGACACCATCTGCTTCCTGTGAGCTCGAACCGCACTCTCCATACGCTGCCTAATAAATAAAAAAAGACTAAATACTGACTTTTGACATGATTACATTTCTTCCATTCTCAAAATAACTGAACATAACATCCAGCACTGTGCAATCAGACAGGTAGACGCTCCCAGCACAGACCAAACTAATCACAGAGAGCTTTTCATTGCTCCAGAGTCCATCAGTAGTGCTTTACACCACTGTCAGCATGCTGATCCCTGAAGCTGTTTGAAGGAGGCTGTGTGGTTTCTCAGCTGAGCCGGTTCTACTCCTTGACGTTTCCATTTTTTGGGGGGGGGTTCGGGCATCTGTCCAATGTCCAATTTGATTTACACTGAACTGTGTTGACCAGAGCTGAGCTACAATCACACTCACATTTTATACAGGAAATAAACCAGTAAGTCTTAAATTTACAATCCTCTTATTAATGGAGGTGACTGGAATCCAGTCATTAGAAAATGTGTCTACATACTTTTGGACATTCGGTACATTTAAGACCCGAATTACCTAAAATATATAACACAGAAGTCCCTTATAAGTTATATTCTCAAATCAATGTTATGTAGTGTAATGTTAGCATTGTTTACTTTAATACCTGAGGTTGTTTATCTCTTTCCTCATGACTGAGACCTGCTGTGTGAGCCACTTGACATGCTGAGCACAATTACACGGTGCTGCTGACATTTTACACAAATTTGATAACTCTAAAATATATTTTAAATACAAACTGTTTAAACAGCACTTCACAAGCCCTGTCCGTTTCCGTCATCCAGCGTGACGTTTTTTTCCCACCCGTATTGCGATAAACCCCGCCCTTCTGCACCAGGATTGGTTAGTTCAAATGCAGAATCCGCGTCTCAACAGGATAGTACGATTTAGATTATCCAATCAAAATCTAAGAAGGCGGGACTTTACGGAATAGAGGCGGATAACTGGTTATTGGATGAACCGTATAACTGAATCAAAGAGTCGATTTTCCTTAATAAATGTCCCAGTTACTGCACAGTGTAGTCCAAAATAGTAATTAAGCCTAAAATGACATGTAAGCACGAACGTATAAATAAAATATAAAATAAGAAATTAGGTTTGTGCTTTCTAGCGTTGTCGAATTGGTAGTCGATTCCGAGAGTCGATTCTGCAGTGAACCGACATTCAGAGTACTAAAGCACGACAAATTTAAGCATGGATATATGAATTTATGTCATAATAGTTACTCTATAATGAAGCTGTAATGCATGAGAGAGTGCTTTGTGGTCAGATATTGGCACTGGTGTGATGTGATTGTAGGTCAGAGGTCACAGGCCGAGTTATAGCTTACTGCAATACCACAGTTTCATCATCACTGTTTATTGTTAGATAAAAATTAAGATAAAGAGTACAGGAAAAAATATTCATTATCAATATTCAATAGGATATTGTATCTTTTGTGCCAGACCCAAGCCCGGCTAAACGGTGAGGGTTGTGTAAGGAAGGGCATCCAATCTAAAAAACTAACATGCGAGTTCATCTAAGTGACATCATCCTGGATCGGTCGAGGTCCAGGTTAACAACGACCACCACCGGTGCTGCTGACAAACATTTACATTTATGGCGTTTAGCAGACAGGGCTATCCAAAGCGACTTAAAATTTATACAATCTTACAATCTAAGCAACTGTGGGTTGAGGGTCGTGCTCAGGGACCCAACAGTGGCAGCTTGGCAGAGGTGGGATTTGAACCCTGGACCTTCTGGTCCATAGTCCAACACCTTAAAAGCTAGGCTACCACAGTCCCTTAGGACAAACAGGGTACCGGTGGAAATTGTGCTACTGTTAGTCAACAGAGGATGCAGGGGATATAATGAGATGGAGGAGGATGACTTGGATGTGGAGACGAAAAGGAAAAAGTTGAAAGAAGAAGATGACACAGGCAACCAATAAAATAATCAAAATCTATAATTAGTGTTAGTGGATCTAGTGATTGGAAATGAGTTCTAGCTGAAGCTCTTAATGTTAAAGGGAGAGTTAGAGAGCATCAGCAGCTTCATCGGCTTTAAGAGCTGGACTTAACAGATCTCCGATCAGCCGCCGATGGTGTTTAATGAAAGATGTAGAGTTTAACACCAGAAAACTACATCAGTTTTTCTTTCCAGTATATCCTTGACCTTCTGCTCATTAATAGCTCCATGTTTCATATTTAAATCTAAAGAAAGCTTTTCAAAGCTGACAGATTTTATATACTTATTTGCAAACTAATTTATTTTACTTGGATGATTATAATGTTGCTGTTTTGTTATTGTTAGGTGACCAGTCTTTATGGAGGACTAATAGCAAGTGCTTCGTTCAGATTAACAGTAATAACGGCACTGCCAAAACATCTCTCAGCCAATCAGATTGTCGAGTCAGAACTAAGTGTGGTGTAATATATAATGTGTATAGAAACGTAACCATGTCACTTCCTAGTTTGCTGGTTTGTGTTGTCAGGTTCACAAATTCTAGGAGTTGATTCTACACAATAAATGTCTATATTTAAACAGAATGGATCATAAACATGCCAGGAAATGTTGTTACACTAGGCAGCACAATTTAAAGTTTTGTAGTATGAATTAAAAACTGTTTATATGATTAACTTTGTGTTGTCTGTTCAGTTGTGCTTTAGCGACACACCCTGAATGGACTTATTATGGACTAGGGTTCTCCTAAATTTTACATTTTACCTGTCTTTATGCCCTGTAATGTTATATTAATGATTTGAGTGGTGTGGTGACAAACAGTGGGTTTGTCAGAGTAAAAATCAGTATTTTTGTTTACTCAAATGTGCATGAAATCCACTATGAAACTTCAGGGTCACATAATTGGCGACTCCTAAACTCTCAGATCGACAGTTTAAAGTTAATCATGAAACAATCAGCAGAACAGACTTAAAAATTGCTTGTGTTTTATTGAAAATGCTTTGTTAAGCATAAAAATGGCTTCAGGCTTCATGAATAAATACACATATTCCTGAGTCAGATCTCTTAATACAAAGTGAAAGTAAGCTTGTTTTCATTTTCATGTACAAACTTGTAATTAAAAGTTTATCCAGAGAAATGTAATGCTTCCGTAAGAAGAATGGTAATGCTGATATCTGGGTATTTCAGAGGAAAGATTAAATCAGGTCTCCAGGTAGAGAGTCTGGAGGAGGTGACATGAAGACTGCATCCGAAAATCCTTTATTCTGTTCAGCCACACCATCCAATGGCTCAACATCACCTGCAAGGAGACAGGGTTTGGTTTCAGTCCATATGTCTGTGCATATACTAGTCGCTAGTGATGATGATTTTATTTTACCTTGATCGATGATGAGTTTGGCCTCAGATACCATTCTGTCCTCTTCCTCATCAGGACCAAGATCTTCGATCAGAATCTCCTGAGGATTTTCACTGGTGGCCTTCATCTCCAGAGTCTCAGCAGGAAGAGGAACAGGAGCAGATGTCATGGAGGGGATCTGAGGAAGGTTCAGGGCAGGAGCAGAAATGCGGTCGGAAAGAGGAGCTGAAACAAAAACAGGAACCAGTGAAGAAAGAGGAGAAGGAACTGGTGCAGAATCAGGGGCAGGAACCGGTACAGAATCAGGGGCAGGAACCGGTGCAGAAACAGGGGCAGGAACCGGTGCAGAAACAGGGGCAGGAACCGGTGCAGAAACAGGGGCAGGAACCGGTGCAGAATCAGGCACCGGTGCAGAAAAAGGTGCAGGGACCAGTGTAGGAGCTGGAATGGCCTCCTCTGCCTTTGTTGCCACCTCTAGCTGAGATGCACCTTGTATTTTAGTATTTTCAGGTAGTTCCTCTGCTATGACGTTCTTCCTTGGCCTGCCTTTCTTCCTTGGAGTGCTGCTTGGCGCTCTCCTTGCTCGCTTCCTGCTCTCAGCTCTGAGAGATTAAAAAGATAAAAAGGAAACAATGACTGGCTTGTCATTACAACATTTACCCTGTAATTCATGTACTGTGTGAACACTTTGTGCATCAGAGCTGGTTTTATATTATGCGAACGTCAAACGAGCTCAGGTCCTCTAGGACCCCAAGGAACTCAAACCCAGACCTTTTCCTGAGTTACGCAAATGACCCAATCACTGTTCATAATGCACAGTCCCTTTTATGTTTTTAATGTTGATGGTTTGACTCTGTACCTCAGGGTTAGTTTGTGGTGTTGTGACCAACAGCCGGTCACAGATGGTCAGGGCTAAGAACCAGTGCTCTACCAACTGAATCACTCTGGTTCGTATTTGGAAGAACCCCACCAGGTTCTGTACCAGGTTTCAGGGTGTGTCCGTCCAGTGACTCTTCTCATTGTCGGACCCTTGATTCTAGGAGGAATCTCACTGCCGGACCCTGCTCCTCTTCATTCCGCTGTGTTCATTGTTCTGTCTTGCCAGGGCTATCACCTTCAGAGTTCCAGAGTCTGTATTTATGCTTGTCTACTCTTTAGTTTTTGTTTCACGTCAATTTTTTTCCAAGGCCAAACAACAGAAACATGAAAGGATAACTACACTTCCCATAATTCAGTGTTTGTTGCTGTAGTGTGGAGAGCAAGCAGCTGTTGATCTCAGTTTTGAAGGGATCTAACATAACCCTTTGAATTAAGGAATCAGGATCCAAACCTCATGCCATCAGTGAGTTGAGGTTTACAGGTGCAAATCCAGATCCTGTACAATCCAATCTTATTTCACTGGTCATGTGGGTTTTTATATGGTTTCACACTGCACTGAACACCTACTGAATTTACCCATAAACCCACTGGTTAGTCGCCTGCTCCTCTGCCTCAGCTTTCCTCTTCCTCAGCAGGTCTCTATCCCGGAGGCGATGCCTGATCCCCCCTGCCAGGAAAAACACACATCCCACAATTCTTTGCTGATCAGGTTTAATAAAGTTTGGTAACAATGGAGCTTCATCTCAAACACCAGTGTATATAATATTATTAAATATAGAAATTTTGCAAACCATTTAATGAACCATAACAAGGAAATAAGTAAATAACTTTTGCACATGCCAATTTCCACATTTTAAAACATATGCCATAATATCAGCAGAAATATATTTAGTTGTTCTTATTTATTAATATTATACTGTATATTTAGGTTTGTTCTTGCAGAGGCCATGTATAGTTTTTATTTCTTTCAGAGCAAAACCTCAATTGACGTGGGCTACCAAAACTTTAGCACAAGACTGAATCTTGTATGGAAGCCACTATTTAGATTTGCATTTACAGCCACTGTCCAGAGCAACTTATAGCAGCTTGGTAACCTGGACCTTCTGTTTACTACCGTTTAACACCCTCTCTATGAACCAGACTGGCTTGGCCAGTGGAGCAATTATTTCCAAAACTAGTTATAAGCGGTTTAGCCAGGTCCCCATTTGTGGCAGCTTCAGTCCGAGGTGCCACTTATTGGTGTCATAGTGTACCCAATTCTGTCAGTAGTACTAGATTTAAGTGGCTCTGAGTGCCTTCCTGTGTATCGGTTGTAGTTTTGTCAGTTTTCTCCTCGCCAGGTTGTTCGCCCTCCTTTAAGACCTCAGAATTCCTCTAATCTGCTGGTAGTTTGGCAGCATGAGCCTGGCTGGGGCGCCCCAGTGTGACAGGGAGCGATCAGATGACATATTTCGTCATTATTATAAATAAAAAATAAGTTACACAACCACTGCAAGAACAAAATGAAATCGGATACATTTTAATAATCAATTGACAGGTTCTTAGACCTTACAGAAACACTCACTGATCATCTGAACAGCGTGATCCTTGGCTAACAGGCGATTAGCATCCGATTTAGCACTCTACTTTAGAGGACAGAACCCTGACTGCACGCAGAGACGTTCTTTCCAACTGATATTGACCGATGTTGGCGATAACATGCCTGTCTTTACATTTTATCATTACACACTAAATTGTGGCGCGTATATGAACTAACTTGCTGCTAGTTAACAGAGAAGCTAATACACAAGCTTTCTCACACAATGACAGTGAATACAGCTTTAGTACTAAAATATATGCTGAAGTGAAGTCTTTTAAGAATGCACTCTGTTTGTTAGTGTCTAGAACAAAGCCAGTAAGAACTAGCTAGAATTAGGAGCTCATTATTAGTTCCAGTCTTTATATTGAATGCAAGAACACCATCTACAAAATTGCTTCTATAAAGGTTATACACACACACACACACACACACACACACACACACACACACA